>CM059971.1:15892043-16061790 GCA_030490835.1 Annona cherimola | reverse complement strand
AATCAAGGTATCGTAGTTAACTCCAGTTGATTGAAGTTTTTTTCGTCCGATTCAGTTGCTTTGATTCTATTCGAATGTGATAAAGTTTGCTCGTTCCTATTAAAGTCAAATCAGGTCATTTAAATCGAGTTGAAGTCAATTTGAACTAATCCAATTCATTCTATCTAATTTAGTTCATTCGATTCAATTCGAATGTTTTTAAGTTCATTCATTCCTATTCGAATGTAATCGAAATAAAAGGATTGTAGTTGATTCTAGTTGATTGAAGTACCTTTCGTCCGATTTAGCTGCTTTGATTCTCTTAGAATGCGATAAAGTTTGCTCGTTCTCATTACAGTCAAATCTAGTCAATTAGATTGAGTTGAAGTCAATTCTAAGTAACCGAAGTTCATTCTATCTAATTCAGTTCATTCAATTCGATACGAATGCTTTTAAGTTCATTCATTCCTGTTCGAATGTAATCGAAATCAAGGGCTTGTAGTTAATTCTAGTTGATTAAAGTTCCGTTCGTCAGATTCAGTTGCGTTGATTCTATTCGAATGCGATAAAGTTTGCTCATTTTCATTATAGTCAAATCTAGCCAATGAGATTGAGTTGAAGTCAATTCTAAGTAATCGAAGTTCATTCTATCTAATTCGGTTCATTCGATTCGATTCGAATGCTTTTAAGTTCATTCGTTCTCGTTCAAATGTAATTGAAATCAAGGGATTGAAGTTAATTCCAATTGGTTGAAGTTCCTTTCGTCAGATTCAGTTGCTTTGATTCTGTTCGAATGCGATAAAGTTTGCTCGTTCTCATTAGAGTCAAATCTAGTCGATTAGATTCAGTTGAAGTCAATTCTAAGTTATCGAAGTTGTTCTATCTAATTTAGTTGATTCGATTCGATTCTAATGCTTTTAAGTTCATTTGCTCATCTTCGAATGTAATCGAAATCAAGGGATTGTATTTAATTATAGTTGATTGAAGTTTCTTTCGTCCATTCAAATGCTTTGACTTTATTCGATGCGATAAAGTTTGCTCGTTCTCATTAGAGTCAAATCTAGTCAATTAGATTGAGTTCAAGTTAGTTCTAAGTTATCGAAGTTCGTTCTATCTAGTTCTGTTGATTGGATCCGATTCGACTGCTTTTAAGTTCCTTCATTCGCGTTCGAACATAATCGAAATCAAGGTATCGTAGTTAACTCCAGTTGATTGAAGTTTTTTTCGTCCGATTCAGTTGCTTTGATTCTATTCGAATGTGATAAAGTTTGCTCGTTCCTATTAAAGTCAAATCAGGTCATTTAAATCGAGTTGAAGTCAATTTGAACTAATCCAATTCATTCTATCTAATTTAGTTCATTCGATTCAATTCGAATGTTTTTAAGTTCATTCATTCCTATTCGAATGTAATCGAAATAAAAGGATTGTAGTTGATTCTAGTTGATTGAAGTACCTTTCGTCCGATTTAGCTGCTTTGATTCTCTTAGAATGCGATAAAGTTTGCTCGTTCTCATTACAGTCAAATCTAGTCAATTAGATTGAGTTGAAGTCAATTCTAAGTAACCGAAGTTCATTCTATCTAATTCAGTTCATTCAATTCGACACGAATGCTTTTAAGTTCATTCATTCCTGTTCGAATGTAATCGAAATCAAGGGCTTGTAGTTAATTCTAGTTGATTAAAGTTCCGTTCGTCAGATTCAGTTGCGTTGATTCTATTCGAATGCGATAAAGTTTGCTCATTTTCATTATAGTCAAATCTAGCCAATGAGATTGAGTTGAAGTCAATTCTAAGTAATCGAAGTTCATTCTATCTAATTCGGTTCATTCGATTCGATTCGAATGCTTTTAAGTTCATTCGTTCTCGTTCAAATGTAATTGAAATCAAGGGATTGAAGTTAATTCCAATTGGTTGAAGTTCCTTTCGTCAGATTCAGTTGCTTTGATTCTGTTCGAATGCGATAAAGTTTGCTCGTTCTCATTAGAGTCAAATCTAGTCGATTAGATTCAGTTGAAGTCAATTCTAAGTTATCGAAGTTGTTCTATCTAATTTAGTTGATTCGATTCGATTCTAATGCTTTTAAGTTCATTTGCTCATCTTCGAATGTAATCGAAATCAAGGGATTGTATTTAATTATAGTTGATTGAAGTTTCTTTCGTCCATTCAAATGCTTTGACTTTATTCGATGCGATAAAGTTTGCTCGTTCTCATTAGAGTCAAATCTAGTCAATTAGATTGAGTTCAAGTTAGTTCTAAGTTATCGAAGTTCGTTCTATCTAGTTCTGTTGATTGGATCCGATTCGACTGCTTTTAAGTTCCTTCATTCGCGTTCGAACATAATCGAAATCAAGGTATCGTAGTTAACTCCAGTTGATTGAAGTTTTTTTCGTCCGATTCAGTTGCTTTGATTCTATTCGAATGTGATAAAGTTTGCTCGTTCCTATTAAAGTCAAATCAGGTCATTTAAATCGAGTTGAAGTCAATTTGAACTAATCCAATTCATTCTATCTAATTTAGTTCATTCGATTCAATTCGAATGTTTTTAAGTTCATTCATTCCTATTCGAATGTAATCGAAATAAAAGGATTGTAGTTGATTCTAGTTGATTGAAGTACCTTTCGTCCGATTTAGCTGCTTTGATTCTCTTAGAATGCGATAAAGTTTGCTCGTTCTCATTACAGTCAAATCTAGTCAATTAGATTGAGTTGAAGTCAATTCTAAGTAACCGAAGTTCATTCTATCTAATTCAGTTCATTCAATTCGATACGAATGCTTTTAAGTTCATTCATTCCTGTTCGAATGTAATCGAAATCAAGGGCTTGTAGTTAATTCTAGTTGATTAAAGTTCCGTTCGTCAGATTCAGTTGCGTTGATTCTATTCGAATGCGATAAAGTTTGCTCATTTTCATTATAGTCAAATCTAGCCAATGAGATTGAGTTGAAGTCAATTCTAAGTAATCGAAGTTCATTCTATCTAATTCGGTTCATTCGATTCGATTCGAATGCTTTTAAGTTCATTCGTTCTCGTTCAAATGTAATTGAAATCAAGGGATTGAAGTTAATTCCAATTGGTTGAAGTTCCTTTCGTCAGATTCAGTTGCTTTGATTCTGTTCGAATGCGATAAAGTTTGCTCGTTCTCATTAGAGTCAAATCTAGTCGATTAGATTCAGTTGAAGTCAATTCTAAGTTATCGAAGTTGTTCTATCTAATTTAGTTGATTCGATTCGATTCTAATGCTTTTAAGTTCATTTGCTCATCTTCGAATGTAATCGAAATCAAGGGATTGTATTTAATTATAGTTGATTGAAGTTTCTTTCGTCCATTCAAATGCTTTGACTTTATTCGATGCGATAAAGTTTGCTCGTTCTCATTAGAGTCAAATCTAGTCAATTAGATTGAGTTCAAGTTAGTTCTAAGTTATCGAAGTTCGTTCTATCTAGTTCTGTTGATTGGATCCGATTCGACTGCTTTTAAGTTCCTTCATTCGCGTTCGAACATAATCGAAATCAAGGTATCGTAGTTAACTCCAGTTGATTGAAGTTTTTTTCGTCCGATTCAGTTGCTTTGATTCTATTCGAATGTGATAAAGTTTGCTCGTTCCTATTAAAGTCAAATCAGGTCATTTAAATCGAGTTGAAGTCAATTTGAACTAATCCAATTCATTCTATCTAATTTAGTTCATTCGATTCAATTCGAATGTTTTTAAGTTCATTCATTCCTATTCGAATGTAATCGAAATAAAAGGATTGTAGTTGATTCTAGTTGATTGAAGTACCTTTCGTCCGATTTAGCTGCTTTGATTCTCTTAGAATGCGATAAAGTTTGCTCGTTCTCATTACAGTCAAATCTAGTCAATTAGATTGAGTTGAAGTCAATTCTAAGTAACCGAAGTTCATTCTATCTAATTCAGTTCATTCAATTCGATACGAATGCTTTTAAGTTCATTCATTCCTGTTCGAATGTAATCGAAATCAAGGGCTTGTAGTTAATTCTAGTTGATTAAAGTTCCGTTCGTCAGATTCAGTTGCGTTGATTCTATTCGAATGCGATAAAGTTTGCTCATTTTCATTATAGTCAAATCTAGCCAATGAGATTGAGTTGAAGTCAATTCTAAGTAATCGAAGTTCATTCTATCTAATTCGGTTCATTCGATTCGATTCGAATGCTTTTAAGTTCATTCGTTCTCGTTCAAATGTAATTGAAATCAAGGGATTGAAGTTAATTCCAATTGGTTGAAGTTCCTTTCGTCAGATTCAGTTGCTTTGATTCTGTTCGAATGCGATAAAGTTTGCTCGTTCTCATTAGAGTCAAATCTAGTCGATTAGATTCAGTTGAAGTCAATTCTAAGTTATCGAAGTTGTTCTATCTAATTTAGTTGATTCGATTCGATTCTAATGCTTTTAAGTTCATTTGCTCATCTTCGAATGTAATCGAAATCAAGGGATTGTATTTAATTATAGTTGATTGAAGTTTCTTTCGTCCATTCAAATGCTTTGACTTTATTCGATGCGATAAAGTTTGCTCGTTCTCATTAGAGTCAAATCTAGTCAATTAGATTGAGTTCAAGTTAGTTCTAAGTTATCGAAGTTCGTTCTATCTAGTTCTGTTGATTGGATCCGATTCGACTGCTTTTAAGTTCCTTCATTCGCGTTCGAACATAATCGAAATCAAGGTATCGTAGTTAACTCCAGTTGATTGAAGTTTTTTTCGTCCGATTCAGTTGCTTTGATTCTATTCGAATGTGATAAAGTTTGCTCGTTCCTATTAAAGTCAAATCAGGTCATTTAAATCGAGTTGAAGTCAATTTGAACTAATCCAATTCATTCTATCTAATTTAGTTCATTCGATTCAATTCGAATGTTTTTAAGTTCATTCATTCCTATTCGAATGTAATCGAAATAAAAGGATTGTAGTTGATTCTAGTTGATTGAAGTACCTTTCGTCCGATTTAGCTGCTTTGATTCTCTTAGAATGCGATAAAGTTTGCTCGTTCTCATTACAGTCAAATCTAGTCAATTAGATTGAGTTGAAGTCAATTCTAAGTAACCGAAGTTCATTCTATCTAATTCAGTTCATTCAATTCGATACGAATGCTTTTAAGTTCATTCATTCCTGTTCGAATGTAATCGAAATCAAGGGCTTGTAGTTAATTCTAGTTGATTAAAGTTCCGTTCGTCAGATTCAGTTGCGTTGATTCTATTCGAATGCGATAAAGTTTGCTCATTTTCATTATAGTCAAATCTAGCCAATGAGATTGAGTTGAAGTCAATTCTAAGTAATCGAAGTTCATTCTATCTAATTCGGTTCATTCGATTCGATTCGAATGCTTTTAAGTTCATTCGTTCTCGTTCAAATGTAATTGAAATCAAGGGATTGAAGTTAATTCCAATTGGTTGAAGTTCCTTTCGTCAGATTCAGTTGCTTTGATTCTGTTCGAATGCGATAAAGTTTGCTCGTTCTCATTAGAGTCAAATCTAGTCGATTAGATTCAGTTGAAGTCAATTCTAAGTTATCGAAGTTGTTCTATCTAATTTAGTTGATTCGATTCGATTCTAATGCTTTTAAGTTCATTTGCTCATCTTCGAATGTAATCGAAATCAAGGGATTGTATTTAATTATAGTTGATTGAAGTTTCTTTCGTCCATTCAAATGCTTTGACTTTATTCGATGCGATAAAGTTTGCTCGTTCTCATTAGAGTCAAATCTAGTCAATTAGATTGAGTTCAAGTTAGTTCTAAGTTATCGAAGTTCGTTCTATCTAGTTCTGTTGATTGGATCCGATTCGACTGCTTTTAAGTTCCTTCATTCGCGTTCGAACATAATCGAAATCAAGGTATCGTAGTTAACTCCAGTTGATTGAAGTTTTTTTCGTCCGATTCAGTTGCTTTGATTCTATTCGAATGTGATAAAGTTTGCTCGTTCCTATTAAAGTCAAATCAGGTCATTTAAATCGAGTTGAAGTCAATTTGAACTAATCCAATTCATTCTATCTAATTTAGTTCATTCGATTCAATTCGAATGTTTTTAAGTTCATTCATTCCTATTCGAATGTAATCGAAATAAAAGGATTGTAGTTGATTCTAGTTGATTGAAGTACCTTTCGTCCGATTTAGCTGCTTTGATTCTCTTAGAATGCGATAAAGTTTGCTCGTTCTCATTACAGTCAAATCTAGTCAATTAGATTGAGTTGAAGTCAATTCTAAGTAACCGAAGTTCATTCTATCTAATTCAGTTCATTCAATTCGACACGAATGCTTTTAAGTTCATTCATTCCTGTTCGAATGTAATCGAAATCAAGGGCTTGTAGTTAATTCTAGTTGATTAAAGTTCCGTTCGTCAGATTCAGTTGCGTTGATTCTATTCGAATGCGATAAAGTTTGCTCATTTTCATTATAGTCAAATCTAGCCAATGAGATTGAGTTGAAGTCAATTCTAAGTAATCGAAGTTCATTCTATCTAATTCGGTTCATTCGATTCGATTCGAATGCTTTTAAGTTCATTCGTTCTCGTTCAAATGTAATTGAAATCAAGGGATTGAAGTTAATTCCAATTGGTTGAAGTTCCTTTCGTCAGATTCAGTTGCTTTGATTCTGTTCGAATGCGATAAAGTTTGCTCGTTCTCATTAGAGTCAAATCTAGTCGATTAGATTCAGTTGAAGTCAATTCTAAGTTATCGAAGTTGTTCTATCTAATTTAGTTGATTCGATTCGATTCTAATGCTTTTAAGTTCATTTGCTCATCTTCGAATGTAATCGAAATCAAGGGATTGTATTTAATTATAGTTGATTGAAGTTTCTTTCGTCCATTCAAATGCTTTGACTTTATTCGATGCGATAAAGTTTGCTCGTTCTCATTAGAGTCAAATCTAGTCAATTAGATTGAGTTCAAGTTAGTTCTAAGTTATCGAAGTTCGTTCTATCTAGTTCTGTTGATTGGATCCGATTCGACTGCTTTTAAGTTCCTTCATTCGCGTTCGAACATAATCGAAATCAAGGTATCGTAGTTAACTCCAGTTGATTGAAGTTTTTTTCGTCCGATTCAGTTGCTTTGATTCTATTCGAATGTGATAAAGTTTGCTCGTTCCTATTAAAGTCAAATCAGGTCATTTAAATCGAGTTGAAGTCAATTTGAACTAATCCAATTCATTCTATCTAATTTAGTTCATTCGATTCAATTCGAATGTTTTTAAGTTCATTCATTCCTATTCGAATGTAATCGAAATAAAAGGATTGTAGTTGATTCTAGTTGATTGAAGTACCTTTCGTCCGATTTAGCTGCTTTGATTCTCTTAGAATGCGATAAAGTTTGCTCGTTCTCATTACAGTCAAATCTAGTCAATTAGATTGAGTTGAAGTCAATTCTAAGTAACCGAAGTTCATTCTATCTAATTCAGTTCATTCAATTCGACACGAATGCTTTTAAGTTCATTCATTCCTGTTCGAATGTAATCGAAATCAAGGGCTTGTAGTTAATTCTAGTTGATTAAAGTTCCGTTCGTCAGATTCAGTTGCGTTGATTCTATTCGAATGCGATAAAGTTTGCTCATTTTCATTATAGTCAAATCTAGCCAATGAGATTGAGTTGAAGTCAATTCTAAGTAATCGAAGTTCATTCTATCTAATTCGGTTCATTCGATTCGATTCGAATGCTTTTAAGTTCATTCGTTCTCGTTCAAATGTAATTGAAATCAAGGGATTGAAGTTAATTCCAATTGGTTGAAGTTCCTTTCGTCAGATTCAGTTGCTTTGATTCTGTTCGAATGCGATAAAGTTTGCTCGTTCTCATTAGAGTCAAATCTAGTCGATTAGATTCAGTTGAAGTCAATTCTAAGTTATCGAAGTTGTTCTATCTAATTTAGTTGATTCGATTCGATTCTAATGCTTTTAAGTTCATTTGCTCATCTTCGAATGTAATCGAAATCAAGGGATTGTATTTAATTATAGTTGATTGAAGTTTCTTTCGTCCATTCAAATGCTTTGACTTTATTCGATGCGATAAAGTTTGCTCGTTCTCATTAGAGTCAAATCTAGTCAATTAGATTGAGTTCAAGTTAGTTCTAAGTTATCGAAGTTCGTTCTATCTAGTTCTGTTGATTGGATCCGATTCGACTGCTTTTAAGTTCCTTCATTCGCGTTCGAACATAATCGAAATCAAGGTATCGTAGTTAACTCCAGTTGATTGAAGTTTTTTTCGTCCGATTCAGTTGCTTTGATTCTATTCGAATGTGATAAAGTTTGCTCGTTCCTATTAAAGTCAAATCAGGTCATTTAAATCGAGTTGAAGTCAATTTGAACTAATCCAATTCATTCTATCTAATTTAGTTCATTCGATTCAATTCGAATGTTTTTAAGTTCATTCATTCCTATTCGAATGTAATCGAAATAAAAGGATTGTAGTTGATTCTAGTTGATTGAAGTACCTTTCGTCCGATTTAGCTGCTTTGATTCTCTTAGAATGCGATAAAGTTTGCTCGTTCTCATTACAGTCAAATCTAGTCAATTAGATTGAGTTGAAGTCAATTCTAAGTAACCGAAGTTCATTCTATCTAATTCAGTTCATTCAATTCGACACGAATGCTTTTAAGTTCATTCATTCCTGTTCGAATGTAATCGAAATCAAGGGCTTGTAGTTAATTCTAGTTGATTAAAGTTCCGTTCGTCAGATTCAGTTGCGTTGATTCTATTCGAATGCGATAAAGTTTGCTCATTTTCATTATAGTCAAATCTAGCCAATGAGATTGAGTTGAAGTCAATTCTAAGTAATCGAAGTTCATTCTATCTAATTCGGTTCATTCGATTCGATTCGAATGCTTTTAAGTTCATTCGTTCTCGTTCAAATGTAATTGAAATCAAGGGATTGAAGTTAATTCCAATTGGTTGAAGTTCCTTTCGTCAGATTCAGTTGCTTTGATTCTGTTCGAATGCGATAAAGTTTGCTCGTTCTCATTAGAGTCAAATCTAGTCGATTAGATTCAGTTGAAGTCAATTCTAAGTTATCGAAGTTGTTCTATCTAATTTAGTTGATTCGATTCGATTCTAATGCTTTTAAGTTCATTTGCTCATCTTCGAATGTAATCGAAATCAAGGGATTGTATTTAATTATAGTTGATTGAAGTTTCTTTCGTCCATTCAAATGCTTTGACTTTATTCGATGCGATAAAGTTTGCTCGTTCTCATTAGAGTCAAATCTAGTCAATTAGATTGAGTTCAAGTTAGTTCTAAGTTATCGAAGTTCGTTCTATCTAGTTCTGTTGATTGGATCCGATTCGACTGCTTTTAAGTTCCTTCATTCGCGTTCGAACATAATCGAAATCAAGGTATCGTAGTTAACTCCAGTTGATTGAAGTTTTTTTCGTCCGATTCAGTTGCTTTGATTCTATTCGAATGTGATAAAGTTTGCTCGTTCCTATTAAAGTCAAATCAGGTCATTTAAATCGAGTTGAAGTCAATTTGAACTAATCCAATTCATTCTATCTAATTTAGTTCATTCGATTCAATTCGAATGTTTTTAAGTTCATTCATTCCTATTCGAATGTAATCGAAATAAAAGGATTGTAGTTGATTCTAGTTGATTGAAGTACCTTTCGTCCGATTTAGCTGCTTTGATTCTCTTAGAATGCGATAAAGTTTGCTCGTTCTCATTACAGTCAAATCTAGTCAATTAGATTGAGTTGAAGTCAATTCTAAGTAACCGAAGTTCATTCTATCTAATTCAGTTCATTCAATTCGATACGAATGCTTTTAAGTTCATTCATTCCTGTTCGAATGTAATCGAAATCAAGGGCTTGTAGTTAATTCTAGTTGATTAAAGTTCCGTTCGTCAGATTCAGTTGCGTTGATTCTATTCGAATGCGATAAAGTTTGCTCATTTTCATTATAGTCAAATCTAGCCAATGAGATTGAGTTGAAGTCAATTCTAAGTAATCGAAGTTCATTCTATCTAATTCGGTTCATTCGATTCGATTCGAATGCTTTTAAGTTCATTCGTTCTCGTTCAAATGTAATTGAAATCAAGGGATTGAAGTTAATTCCAATTGGTTGAAGTTCCTTTCGTCAGATTCAGTTGCTTTGATTCTGTTCGAATGCGATAAAGTTTGCTCGTTCTCATTAGAGTCAAATCTAGTCGATTAGATTCAGTTGAAGTCAATTCTAAGTTATCGAAGTTGTTCTATCTAATTTAGTTGATTCGATTCGATTCTAATGCTTTTAAGTTCATTTGCTCATCTTCGAATGTAATCGAAATCAAGGGATTGTATTTAATTATAGTTGATTGAAGTTTCTTTCGTCCATTCAAATGCTTTGACTTTATTCGATGCGATAAAGTTTGCTCGTTCTCATTAGAGTCAAATCTAGTCAATTAGATTGAGTTCAAGTTAGTTCTAAGTTATCGAAGTTCGTTCTATCTAGTTCTGTTGATTGGATCCGATTCGACTGCTTTTAAGTTCCTTCATTCGCGTTCGAACATAATCGAAATCAAGGTATCGTAGTTAACTCCAGTTGATTGAAGTTTTTTTCGTCCGATTCAGTTGCTTTGATTCTATTCGAATGTGATAAAGTTTGCTCGTTCCTATTAAAGTCAAATCAGGTCATTTAAATCGAGTTGAAGTCAATTTGAACTAATCCAATTCATTCTATCTAATTTAGTTCATTCGATTCAATTCGAATGTTTTTAAGTTCATTCATTCCTATTCGAATGTAATCGAAATAAAAGGATTGTAGTTGATTCTAGTTGATTGAAGTACCTTTCGTCCGATTTAGCTGCTTTGATTCTCTTAGAATGCGATAAAGTTTGCTCGTTCTCATTACAGTCAAATCTAGTCAATTAGATTGAGTTGAAGTCAATTCTAAGTAACCGAAGTTCATTCTATCTAATTCAGTTCATTCAATTCGACACGAATGCTTTTAAGTTCATTCATTCCTGTTCGAATGTAATCGAAATCAAGGGCTTGTAGTTAATTCTAGTTGATTAAAGTTCCGTTCGTCAGATTCAGTTGCGTTGATTCTATTCGAATGCGATAAAGTTTGCTCATTTTCATTATAGTCAAATCTAGCCAATGAGATTGAGTTGAAGTCAATTCTAAGTAATCGAAGTTCATTCTATCTAATTCGGTTCATTCGATTCGATTCGAATGCTTTTAAGTTCATTCGTTCTCGTTCAAATGTAATTGAAATCAAGGGATTGAAGTTAATTCCAATTGGTTGAAGTTCCTTTCGTCAGATTCAGTTGCTTTGATTCTGTTCGAATGCGATAAAGTTTGCTCGTTCTCATTAGAGTCAAATCTAGTCGATTAGATTCAGTTGAAGTCAATTCTAAGTTATCGAAGTTGTTCTATCTAATTTAGTTGATTCGATTCGATTCTAATGCTTTTAAGTTCATTTGCTCATCTTCGAATGTAATCGAAATCAAGGGATTGTATTTAATTATAGTTGATTGAAGTTTCTTTCGTCCATTCAAATGCTTTGACTTTATTTGATGCGATAAAGTTTGCTCGTTCTCATTAGAGTCAAATCTAGTCAATTAGATTGAGTTCAAGTTAGTTCTAAGTTATCGAAGTTCGTTCTATCTAGTTCTGTTGATTGGATCCGATTCGACTGCTTTTAAGTTCCTTCATTCGCGTTCGAACATAATCGAAATCAAGGTATCGTAGTTAACTCCAGTTGATTGAAGTTTTTTTCGTCCGATTCAGTTGCTTTGATTCTATTCGAATGTGATAAAGTTTGCTCGTTCCTATTAAAGTCAAATCAGGTCATTTAAATCGAGTTGAAGTCAATTTGAACTAATCCAATTCATTCTATCTAATTTAGTTCATTCGATTCAATTCGAATGTTTTTAAGTTCATTCATTCCTATTCGAATGTAATCGAAATAAAAGGATTGTAGTTGATTCTAGTTGATTGAAGTACCTTTCGTCCGATTTAGCTGCTTTGATTCTCTTAGAATGCGATAAAGTTTGCTCGTTCTCATTACAGTCAAATCTAGTCAATTAGATTGAGTTGAAGTCAATTCTAAGTAACCGAAGTTCATTCTATCTAATTCAGTTCATTCAATTCGATACGAATGCTTTTAAGTTCATTCATTCCTGTTCGAATGTAATCGAAATCAAGGGCTTGTAGTTAATTCTAGTTGATTAAAGTTCCGTTCGTCAGATTCAGTTGCGTTGATTCTATTCGAATGCGATAAAGTTTGCTCATTTTCATTATAGTCAAATCTAGCCAATGAGATTGAGTTGAAGTCAATTCTAAGTAATCGAAGTTCATTCTATCTAATTCGGTTCATTCGATTCGATTCGAATGCTTTTAAGTTCATTCGTTCTCGTTCAAATGTAATTGAAATCAAGGGATTGAAGTTAATTCCAATTGGTTGAAGTTCCTTTCGTCAGATTCAGTTGCTTTGATTCTGTTCGAATGCGATAAAGTTTGCTCGTTCTCATTAGAGTCAAATCTAGTCGATTAGATTCAGTTGAAGTCAATTCTAAGTTATCGAAGTTGTTCTATCTAATTTAGTTGATTCGATTCGATTCTAATGCTTTTAAGTTCATTTGCTCATCTTCGAATGTAATCGAAATCAAGGGATTGTATTTAATTATAGTTGATTGAAGTTTCTTTCGTCCATTCAAATGCTTTGACTTTATTCGATGCGATAAAGTTTGCTCGTTCTCATTAGAGTCAAATCTAGTCAATTAGATTGAGTTCAAGTTAGTTCTAAGTTATCGAAGTTCGTTCTATCTAGTTCTGTTGATTGGATCCGATTCGACTGCTTTTAAGTTCCTTCATTCGCGTTCGAACATAATCGAAATCAAGGTATCGTAGTTAACTCCAGTTGATTGAAGTTTTTTTCGTCCGATTCAGTTGCTTTGATTCTATTCGAATGTGATAAAGTTTGCTCGTTCCTATTAAAGTCAAATCAGGTCATTTAAATCGAGTTGAAGTCAATTTGAACTAATCCAATTCATTCTATCTAATTTAGTTCATTCGATTCAATTCGAATGTTTTTAAGTTCATTCATTCCTATTCGAATGTAATCGAAATAAAAGGATTGTAGTTGATTCTAGTTGATTGAAGTACCTTTCGTCCGATTTAGCTGCTTTGATTCTCTTAGAATGCGATAAAGTTTGCTCGTTCTCATTACAGTCAAATCTAGTCAATTAGATTGAGTTGAAGTCAATTCTAAGTAACCGAAGTTCATTCTATCTAATTCAGTTCATTCAATTCGACACGAATGCTTTTAAGTTCATTCATTCCTGTTCGAATGTAATCGAAATCAAGGGCTTGTAGTTAATTCTAGTTGATTAAAGTTCCGTTCGTCAGATTCAGTTGCGTTGATTCTATTCGAATGCGATAAAGTTTGCTCATTTTCATTATAGTCAAATCTAGCCAATGAGATTGAGTTGAAGTCAATTCTAAGTAATCGAAGTTCATTCTATCTAATTCGGTTCATTCGATTCGATTCGAATGCTTTTAAGTTCATTCGTTCTCGTTCAAATGTAATTGAAATCAAGGGATTGAAGTTAATTCCAATTGGTTGAAGTTCCTTTCGTCAGATTCAGTTGCTTTGATTCTGTTCGAATGCGATAAAGTTTGCTCGTTCTCATTAGAGTCAAATCTAGTCGATTAGATTCAGTTGAAGTCAATTCTAAGTTATCGAAGTTGTTCTATCTAATTTAGTTGATTCGATTCGATTCTAATGCTTTTAAGTTCATTTGCTCATCTTCGAATGTAATCGAAATCAAGGGATTGTATTTAATTATAGTTGATTGAAGTTTCTTTCGTCCATTCAAATGCTTTGACTTTATTCGATGCGATAAAGTTTGCTTGTTCTCATTAGAGTCAAATCTAGTCAATTAGATTGAGTTCAAGTTAGTTCTAAGTTATCGAAGTTCGTTCTATCTAGTTCTGTTGATTGGATCCGATTCGACTGCTTTTAAGTTCCTTCATTCGCGTTCGAACATAATCGAAATCAAGGTATCGTAGTTAACTCCAGTTGATTGAAGTTTTTTTCGTCCGATTCAGTTGCTTTGATTCTATTCGAATGTGATAAAGTTTGCTCGTTCCTATTAAAGTCAAATCAGGTCATTTAAATCGAGTTGAAGTCAATTTGAACTAATCAAATTCATTCTATCTAATTTAGTTCATTCGATTCAATTCGAATGTTTTTAAGTTCATTCATTCCTATTCGAATGTAATCGAAATAAAAGGATTGTAGTTGATTCTAGTTGATTGAAGTACCTTTCGTCCGATTTAGCTGCTTTGATTCTCTTAGAATGCGATAAAGTTTGCTCGTTCTCATTACAGTCAAATCTAGTCAATTAGATTGAGTTGAAGTCAATTCTAAGTAACCGAAGTTCATTCTATCTAATTCAGTTCATTCAATTCGATACGAATGCTTTTAAGTTCATTCATTCCTGTTCGAATGTAATCGAAATCAAGGGCTTGTAGTTAATTCTAGTTGATTAAAGTTCCGTTCGTCAGATTCAGTTGCGTTGATTCTATTCGAATGCGATAAAGTTTGCTCATTTTCATTATAGTCAAATCTAGCCAATGAGATTGAGTTGAAGTCAATTCTAAGTAATCGAAGTTCATTCTATCTAATTCGGTTCATTCGATTCGATTCGAATGCTTTTAAGTTCATTCGTTCTCGTTCAAATGTAATTGAAATCAAGGGATTGAAGTTAATTCCAATTGGTTGAAGTTCCTTCCATCCGATTCAGTTGCTTTGAATCCAGTCAAATGCGTTAAAGTTTGTTCGTTCTCATTAAAGTCAAATCCAGTCAATCAGATTGAGTTGAAGTCAGTTTTAAGTTACCGAAGTTCGTTCAATCTAATTTAGTTGGTTTGATTCAATTCGAATGCTTTTAAGTTCATTCATTCCCGTTCGAATGTAATCGAAATCAAGGGATTGAAGCTAATTCCAGTTGATTAAAGTTCCTTTCGTCAGATTCAGTTGCTTTGATTCTAGTTGAATGCGATAAAGTTTGCTTCTTTTCATTAGAGTCAAATCTAGTCGATCAAATTGAGTTGAAGTCAATTCTAAGTTATCGAAGTTCGTTCTATCTAAATCAGTTGATTCGACTCGATTCGAATGCTTTTAAGTTCATTCGCTCTCCTTCGAATGTAATCAAAATCAAGGGATTGTAGTTAATGATAGTTTATTGAAGTTCCTTTCGTCCGATTCAGGTGTTTTGACTTTATTCGAATGCGATAATGTTTGTTCATTTTCATTAAAGTCAAATCTAGTACATTAGATTGAGTTGAAGTCAATTTTAAGTAACTGAAGTTCATTCTATCTAATTCAGTTCATTTAATTCGATTTGAATGCTTTTAAGTTCATTCATTCTCGTTCGAATGCAAATCGAAATCAATGGCTTGTAGTTAATTCTAGTTGATTGAAGTTCCTTTCGTCAGATTCAGTTGCTTTAATTCTATTCGAATGCGATAAAGTTTGCTCGTTCTCATTAGAGTCAAATCTAGTCAATTAGATTGAGTTGAAGTCAATTTTAAGTAATCGAAGTTCATTCTATCTAATTCAGTTCATTCGATTCGGTTCGAATGCTTTTAAGTTCATTCGTTCCCGTTCTGTCTCTCTTCTAATAATAGTAATAATAATTATTATTATTGTTGTTGTTGTTATTTTTGTTATTATTATTATTACTACCATCATCATCATCGACCCATATATATATATATGTAAGAAATCTGATTTTGTACTTTGATCCAAAGCCTTGAGTTTCCATGCTCCCTCTCTTAATGATTCATTTTTTTATATTTTTCAGATATATATAAAGATATATGTGTGTGTGTAAGAGCTCAACTTCTATGAAACTCCTTTTTATGTAATTTCCTCCATTTTAAAATTTCAATGGTTGTTTTTTATAAAAAAAATTACGATGGTTGATGAAAAATTCACTTCATCTATTGTATTTAGCATAATTTATGTTATAATGGAAGCCTCTCTTTTGTTTAGTTTTATTGTATATGGGTCCCATCTATAATTGTGTAAAATCAATATAATAAAATAGTTTAATACTAAAATATTAATTTTAAAATAACATTTTTCAACATTTAAATTGTATAAAACATCAATTATATATGGATAAATAATTCTATAAAGTATTATTATATTCTAATATATATGTAAATGGATTTAAGCATTTTTCTTAATTTACACATGAATTTATATATTTAGCAAATATGGCCCATGTACATACTTGATTTGGATGATACTTGGTCTCTTAATTAAATAAATAATGTTAAATATAATGAATAGATTATATTTTTCATTAATAATCGGAATCTTAAAATTTGAAGGGGTATATGGCTCCGTTTCTAAGTAAGCGGTACATTTGCTCAAAAATGAGTCTCACACATATTAGAATACAATGAAATTTTATACAATCATTTATCAATATATAAATTTTATAGAAAATGGTTTATATGTTGAAAAAATCACTTTAAAATGTTATTTACATCAAACTATTTTATTTGTTGAATTTGTACCATTTTCGGATAGGGTCCATATGCATATCCAATTAGGATGAAAATTGATATGGTAATAAAATACATGATTCTAAATACAATGGGTAGAGTAGATTATAATTTTATGATCATGTGGGACCTATTTTGGCACAACTTCACCATTGTTACAGTGCAGTTGTGTTGCACCTATACACACACACACACACATACACACACACACACACACACACAGAACCTTTCTTATGTAGTGAAGCTACACCATAATTAATGGTGCATTTGGCATAAAATGGGCTCTATATGTACTTAAACGTATTGATACTTTATATAATTATTTATCCATATATAAATTTTATAGCAAATGGTTTACAAGTTGAATAAACAACTTTAAAGTTGTTATTTTCATCAAACTATTTTATTACATTGAATTTGTATCATTTTTAAATTAGATCCATAAATATATCCAATTGGGATGAAAATTGTTATGGTAATAGAATACATAGTTGTAAATACAGTGGGTGAAGTAGATTATAATTTTATGATTATGTAGAGCCCATTTTAAGGTAACCACAATATAATTGTGGTTTAGTAAAGCTGCA
Source organism: Annona cherimola (assembly GCA_030490835.1). NCBI lineage: Eukaryota > Viridiplantae > Streptophyta > Magnoliopsida > Magnoliales > Annonaceae > Annona > Annona cherimola. The sequence goes on along the minus strand of CM059971.1, from coordinate 16,044,744 downwards.
CCTGAATATTTCTTATATATATATATACATAGATCATGATCCCGTGCACTTGAGTGTACTTAGCTTCAGTGCATTTTGGTGCAAGTATTCATTTTATATTTTTTTAAAATTTTTCGCACAACACTTAATCTAAGCGCAATGAACATGTGTATCAATTTTTACTAGTTTTGGAGATTTTTTAGATTTTTTAGAATCAACGGCATTTTATTAAATTTAAATTACTAAAGACCACTAATTTAAAAAATCATAAATTTTCAAAACTAGTAAAAATTGATATACATGTTAAATATATTTAGATTACCAATTGTATAAAAAAAATTTAAAAATATAAAAAATGAGGTAAATGATTCCAGGTGCACCGGGTTATTTAGGCATGACCCAACGTATATATGGGCTCGAGCACATAGATTCTAAATATTTTATTTTCATTTTTTCAATTTATTTCAATATTTCTTATTTTTTTTAATCAAAGAATATTATGTTTAGAAAATATAAGCTTGGGTTAGTATTTTCTTCCAAAAGAAAATAAATAAAGGCCTAATCATCTGGGATTATGGAAGCTACATGGTCCCTAGAATAAGCTATAGGACTACTATATATAAAATCTTCAAATCCATATATAATATCTTCTAAAAAATCTTCTAATGCCTATATAAGTTTTTATATATTTTTCTGAAGTTTAGGTTAAAAAATACTATCTTTAACTATTTAATCCCAAAAAAAAAAAATTTATATGTTAAGTCTTTTGTATCTTTTAAAATTTATGCATTAGTTTATATCTATGGCTTAATAAAGTTATTTCGTACATCAATTTTTAATCCACAACATCACTTCATAAAAATTATTTTGAATAAATCTTCTAATTTGAACCTCTCCATTCTTTAATTTCATGAATATCATGACAACCAGAAATTTTTTAGAGATTTGAATTATAATAATCTTCTTGCAATTTAAATTTAATTAAACTCAAATTTAATGGAACTTCATATTTAAATCCTTCTTCATTAGGTAATAGGAAACTTCAAATCACTCTTAAGGATTTGAAATAATCTTCGTATAAAAATATTAATATATATTGGAGTTTCATATTTAAATTTTTTGCAATCTGCAATAACAGTTTTAATAAATTATTTTAGGGATCAAACTAATTATGATTTCTCATTTTTTATCCAACGAACTCATGTTTAATGAATCTCACAGCAATTCAATACTTCTAACCATCCAAACTACATAATTTGCTAAGATAAATCTTATAATATATTATTTCTTGGGTTCAAACCGGTATATTAAATAGTCTACATTGGGTAGTCAATTCTTCAACGGTCATCAAGCAAATGGTCGATAAATTTTTTTTTTTAAAAAAAAAACACATGTAAACGGTCGACTGGCCAAAGCTTCAACATTGAATGACTTAACTTTGCCACATAGGTATACACATGAAACTGGATATCGGAAAATATATATATATATATATATATATATACACATGAAACTTTGACGAGTAAATCCTAATTTAATTCAGGTTATAATACTAACAAAAGCACCCGCCAGAAAAAAAAATTCTTTACCTATAGAATCATCATCAAAAGCAACGAAATTTTTTTGGTTGCATATGCGTTTTGAGCTAATAATGACTATTTTCTTGCTAACAAGATTTGCCAAAAGTTATATCTTCTTCCAGTTAATATATATGCATATATATATATATATACATATACATATATGCATATACACACACACACATATATATTAGTCCCGCTTCTATGAAATCTCCTTTCTATGTAATTCCTTCCATTTTAAAATCTTGATAGTTGATGAAAAATCAACTTCATCTATTGCGTTTAATATAATTTCTAATATCTTAGAAACTCTTTGATTTTTTTAATTTTACTGTATATGAGTCTCATCTATAAAAGTATAAAATCAACATAATAAAATGGTTCATTGTTAAAATATCAACTTTAAAGTAGTTTTTTCAACATCTAAACCATCTAAAATATCAATAATATGTGGATAAATGATCATATAAAGTATTGTTACATTCTAATACATGAGTGAATAGATCTAAGCATTTTTCATAATTTATACATGAATATACATATTTTTGAGCAAATGTGGCCCATGTACATACTTGATTTATATTAAACTTGGTCTCCTAGCAAAAAAGGTGTTAAATACAATGAATGGATTGAATTTTCTATCAAAGATCAATATCTTGATATTTGAAGGGATTGCAAAGGACCGCTTCTATGTAACCTATTACATAGAAGTAGAGCCCTACACACACACACACACACACACACACACACACACACATATATATATATTTGGTAATGGCATATTATTTCTTCAAAAATTTCTAAGGGAGTATCTACTGGTTGTGATTTTAGAAATATTATTAGGAAAATTAGAATATTAGTAAGATATTTATAGAATTTTGTTTGGATATTGTAAAAATGTGTTAGTGTCTTATCGTAATATCAACTTGAAATGATGTTATATATGAGCACCCTTTAGAAAAAATGGCTGACTAGTTGGCCTACAAGCCGAGCCAACAAGCTTCCCGAAGTTAGGGCACGTTTGTTTTTCTAAGGAAATGTTATGGGGTGGAAGCAAAGATTTCGAAAACAATTTTTCATCAAATAATAATCATATCTTTCACTTTTATCCTTATATTTTAATTATTTTTCCTACGAACTACCTTCCATTATACCTATTTATTCCAAGTTTATCCCTCTCATTCCTATCAATTACACAATTTTCAAAATATTTTTTTTCTCCTACCATAATTTTTTTCACTTGCCACCTTGCCAAGCGTACCTGCCATGATTACTTGGCTCCTCCACATCTATAAATGTGCGCTACCGCTAATTGTATTTCACTGCAATTAGAAAAGAGGAAGTGGCATCATTATCCATATACCTATCTGGCTATCAAAGAATCACCCATGGCGTCCAACAGTAGTCTAATGGAGGAGAAGGGTACCAACCTGCTGTCCCTGGTGTCCTCTCCCAGTCCCACCACTCATCATCAGGGCTTCTACTTCAGACGCAGTTGCCATCCATCCCGATCACCTCCAACATATGACGACTCATGCACGCCCGTAATCAAGGAATGAAATAAATATGTATGGACATTCTCAGCTGTCTTCTTACTATAAGCTTTATCCATGTGCCTGGGGTTTTACTTGTAATTCTAGCCAGCTAGTTAGCTGGCTAGAGCTGGCTTGGGATGACATTGGGTTTTCCAATTAATAAAACAAAATATTATGTATGTGTGTTCTAGACTTGAATCATATATGCCACATTTTATGTACGAGTCTATACGTTGTGGTCATTTCTCCTTGTGGGATACAATTGGGACCACACTTCTAGCTACAAAAAATCTCAAGAGCTAATTCGGTATTGTAAAACTGGAGCTAAGAGATCGATTTTGTTAGAATTTTCTTGTGCTCTAATTGTATTTTTTGAATTAATAATGGGTTGCATGTGAGAAATGCATTGAATTTTGTGTAAATATCCATGACATTCATATATAAAAGATATCAGCAGAGGTGTTAACGGATCGGGTTGGACAAATTAGAGCCTAATTCTAATCCTAACTCAGTTAAAAATATTCCAACTCAAATCTATTTATGAATCAATTTAAAAATCCTAAACTTTAACACATTTAATAAACAGAGTTGGCAGGTTGTTAACGAGTTGTATATCATACGACCGAAAGGCCTAAAGTTTTGGTAGACGATGATCTTATTAGGAGAGACAAGAAGGTGTTTTTGGCGCAAAGGAAAAGAAAATAGAGCAGTAACAAGAAAATTTAATTTAGGCAGTAGTGGAAAAAAGAAAATTAAGTGGTGGGATGAAGACTTAAGAGAGAAAATAACTAAAAAGTTTATATTTGTATATTATATAGCTTTAATGATCTAAACAAGTTGAACGGGTTATGTGAATTACTAAATGTATTAACGAGTTATAAAATCTCAATTCTAATCCATTTATTTAATTAAATAGTTGAACAGGTTGGCAGATCATAACTCATTTATTAAAAAATTTCAACTCAAAACTCATTTATAAACGGGTTGGATAAGCGGGTGGACGAGTTAACCATAACCATTAATGCCCCTAGATATCAGTTAGGATTTAATATCTTTCTAAAGAGACGGAAAAACCTTCATGCAATTTTTAGGGTCTTACAAGTAAGTGAGGAAATTATGAGAATCTATTAATTGAGAATCTCTGTGAGTTCTTAGAGAATGAGTATGACTTAATGTGTTTATATCTTTGCAGTCTATTCATTATATTAAATTTAAATCTCTCTTATGGCTTTTCTTTTTCATGGTTGAAGATGTTTTCACGTGAATTTTTTTATATTGTGTGTAATGATTATTTCATCCTAATTTATTATAGAAGTAGTTTCAAGCAATGTCATCTATTTTCTGACTTTGATGGTTGACTGAAAATCTTTTAGTATCCTTTGTTTAGTAAGGAGATCAAATTTCTTTCAAAATACAACATACCCATGACCCTCATTTGTTTTAAAAATGTATGTATTTATTCATAAATTATAGAAAAATGTTTATATGCATTTACATATGCATTAGAATATAATAATATTTTACTTGTTCACTTCAGAATGATATTTTAGATGATTTAGATATTAAAAATATAATTTTGAAATTTATATTTAACAGAAATTCATTTTATTAACTAAAATTTACACATTTCTGTATGAGTATGTTAAAATTTACTGAGTTCTTCGTATAAAATACTTCTAGATATGTTAATAGGCCACACGTATCAAAACTAAAAGATTTACTGATCATTTACGTGGTTGTTCTTGCATATCTCATGGTCTAGAATTTATAACGCTAATCTAATCTTTCCACTTAACTCATCTTTCTACTTAACTCAAAATGTCCAAAATTATAGGGATTAGTTACTTGATTGTCTAAATTAAGCCTTCTAAGAACAAAACCTTATCAAGAAAAGATGGGCAATCCATAAGTTGCCACATATCACCTTATCACTGCCAGCTGCTACTGTTGCTTAATTTAGGTCTTGTGGGACCTACATCATTTGGACCCACTAGGGGTGAGTCTTGCATGTCTGGGTTGTGATACAGTGCACCTGGGTGCACTTAGCTTCAGTGTACTCAGATGCAAAAAACCATTTTTTATACTTTTTTGAAAAGTCTTTTATAAAATTTTTACTCTATGTGTATTTAACAAGTGCATCAATTTTTACCATTTTAGAGACTTTTAGATATTAAATTTTGATTTTCTAAATCAGTAGCATTTTCATAATTAATGAATTACGAAAATGCCACTAATTTTGAAAAATAAAAATAAATATCTAAAAGTCTCCAAAAAAAGTTAAAAATTGATACTAATATTAAATACACTTAGATTAAGAGTTTTATTAAAAAAATTAAAAAATTAAAAAATTAAAAAAGGGTGAAATGCACCTGGGTGCACCAAGGCTAAATGCACCTAGGTGCATTTAGTCAAACTCGTATACGCCCATATGTACAAGGAATTCAATTTAGTTCTCCAATTTGGATCATTGAGCTTCCATGCTCCTTCTCTCAAGGGTCCTCTTTTTTATATTTTTTTAATATAGAGAAGTGATCCTAGTAATCCAAGCCAAGCAAATAGATTGCTCAGTCTATCATAAAAAATTATGTGTAATATTTTTTATGCTTTTTATATAACTATTTGTCTAAATATATTTAACATATCAAACAAGATTTACCATTTTTAGATATGTGTTATATATTTTTTGAGATTTTTGAATATAGTGGTGTTTTTAAATACATATATATATATGTTTAAAAAGATCAAAAAAATATATTCATATATCAAAAAATGATAAAACTTGACTTGTATGTTAAATATATCATAATTAATGAATTACGAAAATGCCATTAATTTTGAAAAATAAAAATAAATATCTAAAAGTCTCCAAAATTGGTAAAAATTGATACTAATATTAAATACATCTAGATTAAGAGTTTTATTAAAAAAATTTCAAAAATTAAAAAAGGGTGAAATGCACCTGGGTGAATCGAGGCTAAAATGCACCTAGGTGCATTCAGTCGGCTTCGTACACGCCCATATGTACAAGGAATTCAATTTAGTGCTCCAATTCGGATCATTGAGCTTCCATGCTCCTTCTCTCAAGGTCCTCTTTTTTATATCTTTTTAATATAGAGAAGTGATCCTAGTAATCCAAGCCAAGCAAATAGCTTGCTCAGTCTATCTTAAAAAATTATGTATAATATTTTTTATGTTTTTTATATAACTATTTATCTAAGTATATTTAACATATAAAACAAGATTTACTATTTTTAGATATGTGTTATATATTTTTTGAGATTTTTAAATAGTGGTGTTTTAAATGCATATATATATGTTTAAAAAGATCAAAAAAATATATTCATATATCAAAAATGATAAACTTGATTTGTATGTTAAATACACTTAGATAAACAAGTGTATTAAGAAAAAGTAAAATAAATGTTTTAAATGAGTTTTTCAAGGTGGGCTAAGTGAGCCATCTACTTAGCCCTCGGTAACAAAACTATTCCTTATTTTATATATTGGTTTGAACCCAAGAGTAGAAATAATATATTACAAGATTTATCTGAGCAAATTATGTAGTTTGGATGTTTAGAAAAATTTCAAAAATTAAAAACAAGGGTGAAATGCACCTGGGTGCATCGAGGCTAAATGCACCTAGGTGCATTCAGTCAGCTTCGTATACGCCCATATGTACAAGAAATTCAATTTAGTGCTCCAATTCGGATCATTGAGCTTCCATGCTCCTTCTCTCAAGGTCCTCTTTTTTATATCTTTTTAATATAGAGAAGTGATCCTAGTAATCCAAGCCAAGCAAATAGCTTGCTCAGTCTATCTTAAAAAATTATGTATAATATTTTTTATGTTTTTTATATAACTATTTATCTAAGTATATTTAACATATAAAACAAGATTTACTATTTTTAGATATGTGTTATATATTTTTTGAGATTTTTAAATAGTGGTGTTTTAAATGCATATATATATATGTTTAAAAAGATCAAACAAATTATTCATATATCAAAAAATGATAAAACTTGATTTGTATGTTAAATACACTTAGATAAACAAGTGTATTAAGAAAAAGTAAAATAAATGTTTTAAATGAGTTTTTCAAGGTGGGCTAAGTGAGCCATCTACTTAGCCCTCGGTAACAAAACTATTCCTTATTTTATATATTGGTTTGAACCCAAGAGTAGAAATAATATATTACAAGATTTATCTGAGCAAATTATGTAGTTTGGATGTTTAGAAAAATTTCAAAAATTAAAAACAAGGGTGAAATGCACCTGGGTGCATCGAGGCTAAATGCACCTAGGTGCATTCAGTCAGCTTCGTATACGCCCATATGTACAAGAAATTCAATTTAGTGCTCCAATTCGGATCATTGAGCTTCCATGCTCCTTCTCTCAAGGTCCTCTTTTTTATATCTTTTTAATATAGAGAAGTGATCCTAGTAATCCAAGCCAAGCAAATAGCTTGCTCAGTCTATCTTAAAAAATTATGTATAATATTTTTTATGTTTTTTATATAACTATTTATCTAAGTATATTTAACATATAAAACAAGATTTACTATTTTTAGATATGTGTTATATATTTTTTGAGATTTTTAAATAGTGGTGTTTTAAATGCATATATATATATGTTTAAAAAGATCAAACAAATTATTCATATATCAAAAAATGATAAAACTTGATTTGTATGTTAAATACACTTAGATAAACAAGTGTATTAAGAAAAAGTAAAATAAATGTTTTAAATGAGTTTTTCAAGGTAGGCTAAGTGAGTCATCTACTTAGCCCTCGCTAACAAAACTATTCCTTATTTTATATATTAGTTTGGACCCAAGAGTAGAAATAATATATTACAAGATTTATCTGAGCAAATTATGTAGTTTGGATGGTTAGAAATATTGAATTTCTGTGAAATTCATTAAACATGAATTTGTTGGATAAAAATATGAGGAATCGAAATTTAGTTTAATTCCTAAAATATTTATTAAAATCTTTGTTGCATATTAAACAAGAATTTAAATATGAAGCTCCATTATATATTAATATTTTTATATGAAGATTATTTCAAATCCTTAAGAGTGATTTGATGTTTCCGATTACCTAATGAAGAGGGATTTAAATACGAAGTTCCATTAAATATGAGTTTAATTAAATTAAAATTTCAAGAAGATTCTTATAATTCAAAACTGTAAAAAAATTTCTGGCAGTCATGATTTTTATGAAATTAAAGAAAGGAGGGATTTAAATTAGAAGATTTGTTCAAAATAATTTTTACGAAGTGATGCAGTGGATTAGAAATTGATATACAAGATAACTGTATTAAACGAAAATTATAAGCTAATGCATAAGAAATTTATTATATACATTAATAGATACAAAAGACTTAACATATAAAATTTATTTAGGATTATATAGTTAAAAGGATTGTATTTGTTAAACCGGAACTTAAGAAAAATATATAAAAGTTATGTAGGCATTAGTAGATTTTATTCGAAAGATATCATACATGCATTCGAAGTTTTTGTTTTGGATATTATATATAGGAGTCGGGTAGCTTATTCTAGGGACCATGTAGCTTCCATATTCCCAGCCGACTAGACCTAATCCTTTATTATTATTATTTTTGAAATAAATGTACGAATCCAAGCTTAATTTTCTAAAAATAATATTCTTTGATTTTAAAAATAAAAAAAATACTGAAATAAATTGAAAATCCATGTGCTTGAGCCCGCATGTATAATGTGTTTGTATGAAGAAATTTTTTTAAAAAGTACTTTAAATGATTTTTTTAAGTTGGACGAAGCGAGCTGTTCGCTTAGCTTTTTTGGCTAATGGAATCACTTTTCATATTAAATAGTATATATGGGGCAGTCAATTATTCAACAGTTAATTGCAAGTAAATAAGTAAGTGGTGGATTGAACAAAACTTCAACATTTAATAACTTAACTTTGCCACATAGGTATATATACGCATGAAACTTTAATGAGTAAATCGTAACTTAATATAGGTTAGAATACCTACAAAATCACCTCATCCAAAAAATAAATAAATAAATAAAATTCTATACCTATAGAAACATCATCAAAAGCTTGGTAAATTTTTCCTTGCATATGCATTTTTAAATAATAATTATTTTGTTACTAACAAAATTTGCCAAAAATATATTTTCTTTCGGTTTATGTTGAAGCCTAAGTGCATTAACTACCATGCCCGTCCAGAGTAGCAATTACAAATATCTGGCTAGGCCATTGAAGAAGTGCTCAGTGGTACAAAGATTGGTCCCGCATGTAGACGTCTTTGGTTCAAATGGTGGTGCATGCATTTCTATATCAGCTAGTCGCTGCATTATGTGATGACATTATGTGGTGGCATTATTTTCTCTTCAGTTTGTAAAAGCGTCTGCCTTTATTCACCGGTTAAGATGTTTGAGACATTTGCAAAATTATTGTTAGATAAATGGTAAGAATATCTCAAGGCTGGCTTGTAACATTAGTTAAGATGATTGTAACATAATACTCATGAGAAAAAAAGAAATATCTGGCTAGCTGGCCTGCAAGCTTAGCTAGCGAGCTTCACGAAGTTAGTGAACCACGTTGCCACCTTACCTAGCCACACATGGCTGGAAGGACGTAGAAATTGTTCACCTGCCATGCTTAGTTGGCTCCTCCGCCTCTATAAATGTATGCTACCCCTAATTGTATTTCACTGTAGCTAGAAAAGAGGAAGTTACATCACTATCCATATATTTATCTAGCTATCCAAGAATCATCCTCTTTCTTCTATCAAAAAAGAATCATCCTCAACCATCCATGACGTCCAACAATTTCTCTAATGGAGGAGAAGGATACCAACCCGCTGTTCCTGGTATCGTCTCCCAGTCCCACCACTCATCATCAGGGCTTCTACTTCAGATGCAGCTGCCATTCATCCCAATCACCTCCAATATATGACGATTCGTGCACGCCCGTAATCAAGGAATGAAATAAATATGCATGGACAATCTCAGCCGTCCATTCGTCTATCCTATCTTCTTACTATAAGCTTCATCTATGTGCCTTGGGTTTTACTTATAATTCTAGCTAGCTAGAGCTAGCTTGGGATGACATTTGGATTTACCAATTAATAAAAAAAAATATTATATACACATGTTTCTAGACTTTGGATCATATATGCTACATCTTATATACGTCGTGTGCGTTTCTCCTTGTGGGAATACAATTGTGGCCACACTTCTGGTTTACCCATTAATAAAAAATAAATATTGCATCAATATGTTTTAGACATGGATTTTACTCTTGTGTGGGAACATAATTAATTAAGAAGCCAGACACGCATATTTCTTAATTACCCTAATGTATAGCATGTAAATTAAACCTTCTAAGCGCGTCTAATTATCAGGGAACATGTGGATAAATCTAATTATGCTTCCATGTGTACCATTCCAAGTTTTAACTTCTTTTACCAACCGAGCATCTTCTGGGTTGGTCGCGGCGATGATGTCAGGGATGCAGTTGTCCGCGGTGGGCATTAGTTCGAATCTCTAACGCAGTATTTTCACTGGAATTTCAATTTGAGTCTTTGGTCTCCATTTAAATAGCCGGAAGCAATTGCCCTCCCTTAATAAATAGATGGTAACTTAGTTTTTTGTTGTTTCTTTTTAGATAGGTAGGACCTTATAGTCTCTTAGTGAATGATTTTCATATGTAATGAAATGTCACAATAAATAGATAGGAACTTGTTTTTTCTTCTTTTTAGATAGGTAGGACCTTATAGTCTCTTAGCGAATGAGTTTCATATGTAATGAGATGTCACAATGTATAATATAAATAAAATTTTTTTTAACTTCTTTGTTTTTATAATTTTACTTTTAAATTTGCAAGCCCAACTTAAGCTACTTTTCTTCTTGCATCTATTTTCCTCACCTGGCTTACGGCATGTGAGTGCTGAGAGTATAACAGAAAAACCCAGAAGGTCGAAAGCTTGAATATGAAATTTGAAACTGATCTCAAATCTGGTCTTAACGCAACTCTGATTGAGATGAATTTTGGGCCCTGCAATAAAATCGAAATATTGATATTATATGACCTTTTTGATATGATTTAGATACTGCATGCAAATAGATAATCGAATAAATAAATTCTTAGTTCAGTTTTATCTTATCCTGTGCTTCATTTGGTTTTATCCTATCCTATATCTATTTTAGGCGAATTTTGAGAAGCCGAATCAAAATTTAAAGCCGGTCTGAAATCGAATTTTTTTTTTTGTTTTTCTAAATTTTTTTTTTATAAACGTGTTAATCTAGTTATATTTAATCTACAAAACCAAGTTTTACCATTTTTGGATATTTGTATATATTTATTTGAGATTTTTAAACACAGGGGTATTTAAGTCATTTTAATTTGAAATGACTTAAATACCCTGTTTTAAAAATTCAAAATAAATATATACAGATATTCAAAAATAGTAAAATTTGGTTTATAGATTAAATATGACTAGACTAACATGTTTATAAAAAAATTTCAAAAAAACAGAAAATATATTTTTAGATCCGTCTGAAATTGTCAGATTTTAGACCGGCCTTAAATGATCTATGCTCGATTGAAAGTACTAAACGAGCTTTTATGTCATTTGAAGGATTGTGAAATCCAAACAATTACTTTAAACACTGAACAGAAGCATGCCAAACAATATTTTAGCGAGGCGATCGCGGTCTGCTTGAGACTTAATTTCAACGGTTGCAGCTCGAATTTTAGATTCTTGAAGCATCGGTTTTTATATTTTGGGAACATTTGCTTCGGTTGGGAAAAAAAAATTGTGGATTGAATACAGGGTATAACTGAAATTTAAAAAAATAATAATAATAAAATGCCTTTAAATGTATCGCTGTAATGTCAGCTAACGCAATGTGATTGTCCTAAATTTGATACAAACTATGTAGATATTATTGCAATTGTTCGAAAGGTAGTGATACACTTTATGAAACTATATTGTAACGATGCAAAAACTTAAAAAGAATTAGTTGTGTCTCTGCAACATCGCTACAACAAAATCGTAGTTGCTACTGAGGTTTTCTTGTTGCTGAAAGCCCGAAGCAACCAAAAAGGGTCGCCACATGGCCCACATCAGGTTTGCTGTTACAAGCCTGAACGTGGACTATGAACAAACTTGCAACCGGCCTAAGGTTTGCCAAGCTTTAGCAGCCTTACCACCTTAGAAAGAGGTTAGAGTGATAGGAAAACCGAAACACAAGAGAGGGAAAAGAGAATTACAGGAACACTTCCAAACCTTTCATTAAAAAGGAATAGCCCGGCTATACAAAGCTCACACCCAAGATCCCACAGCGTCACAGCTATAGCTTGCTTGCCACACCGAATGAGGAAGGATTCAAGGGCTTAAATACACATAGGAGCACTTCTCCCACTACCCCCATGGATAACTCCCACGTTGACACATGTCCTCCCTTGCCACAAGGGATAAGCGCCACATGCCCCACTACTTGGGAGAGGCTCCCCACTACCCATGGTGAGTTGTCCCACTACTTCCCCTTCTCAAGGAGAGTGGTCCACATCAGCTAAGACTTGGTCCAAGCCCGCTTAGTCAGATGTGACCGTGCGCCACATGAGCAACAAGCGTCCCGTCAGCGTCCCGTCAGCGTGCATTGCGTCCAATGCTAGTCCCGACTCGCCATGCTGTGTCGCCCCATGCAGCATGATGCCGCGCATCAGTGATCCGTCCCGAATCACGTCCAAGACGTGCCGCGCTCACGTCAAGGACTTGGCGTCTCGCCCGCGTCTGCCCGAGCGATCGTCCGCCTATCCGTCCATCCGCCTATCCAGCGTGCAAGGGGGTTACAGGCCTCCCCCACCCGAACTCGTCGATGCCCTCATCGACTCGAAATTCTGAACAAGTTGTTCGAACTGCCATAAGGTCGCGTCCTTATGCCATGTTGTCTGCTCCATAGCCTCTCCCTTCCATTTCACCAAGTATTCAATCCTCCAGTTCTTTTTGCTTTGGCCTTTAATCCTTTTATCAAGAATAGCCTCCGCCTCCTTGTTGAACTGTGTTCGAACCGTCGGTGGTGCTCTCCTCGAGATGCTCCTTTCCGGATCCTGAGGATCTTCATGAAATGGCTTTAGGAAAGAGACATGGAAGACAGGGTGAAGTTGGTATCTCTCTGGTAGATCCAACCAATAAGCCAACTTCCCAATCCGCTTCAAAATGGTGAAGGGACCGTCGTATTTCTGCACCAATCCTTTGTGTGCTAGCTTCTTGCTGATTTTCTTCCAAACTTAGGGAGTAAGTTTTAGCATTACCTTATCCCCAACTTGGAACTCCAGAAACCTACGCTCTTGATCAGCATACTTTTTCATGCGATCCACTGCTTTAACTAAGCAGTCCTTCGCTTCCCCCATGAGTTCCTCTCGTTCACGTGTAACCCAATACGCCTCTTGACAGCGTCCTCCACCACGTTGTCGTGCTATCTCGCTGGGCGTGATCGGCTTTTGCCCCATGACAAGTTCAAAAGGACTCTTGCCTGTGGAACTCGATTCATGAAGGTTGTAACTGAACTGAGCCACATCTAGGAGATCGACCCAATCATGTTGATTGGCTGCAACATAGTGCCGAAGGTACTCCTCTAATATCTGATTCACCCGCTCAGTCTGACCATCTGTCTGGGGGTGATAGCTAGTAGAGAAGTTGAGTTTGGTACCCAGCAACTCCCATAGGGTCGTCCAAAATCGACTAGTGAAACGGGGATCCCTATCACTGACCACGTCCAATGGCATCCCCCAGAGTTTCACCACATGCTTGAAGAATAGATTTGCAGCTTTGGCAGCTTGGCAGCCATGCGGGGCAGGAATGAAGGTTCCGTACTTAGAGAATCGATCCACCACGACTAAGATGGAGCGCATCCCCCCTGATTCTGGCAGCCCCGTGATGAAATCCATTGACAGGCACGTCCATGGCTTCTCCGGGATAGGTAGAGGCTCCAACAGCCCACCTGGTCGCCGCCGCTCTGGCTTGTCTCGCTGGCACACGAGACAAGTTTTGACGTATGCTTCCGCATCCTCCCGCATCTTTGGCCAAAAGAAACTCTCAGCAAGGAGTTTATAAGTTCGTTCCTGACCTGGGTGACCAGCCCATGGGGAATCATGGCTTTCCTTGAGAAGTTTTCTTTTAAGCCCTCCGGTGCTTGGTATGTAGGGACGCCCGCCACGAGCATAGAGGATCCCATCCTCTTCCCAAAACCGTCGCGTCGTGCCATCCTTCACTTGAGTTAGCAACTTCCGAGTGACCTGGTCATTCTGGGATTCAGCCCTGATCAATTCTAGCAAGTCACTTCCAACAGTCACAATTGCCGATACAAGGATATCTGGATCAACCCTGCGGCTTAGTGCATCCGCAACCAGATTAGTACGCCCTGGCCTGTACTCCAAGGAGTAGTCGAATTCAGCAAGGAACTCTTGCCATCTAGCTTGCTTCGGGGACAACTTCTTTTGGGTCACGAAGTAGCTAGTAGCAATGTTGTCCGTGTAGACGACGAACTTGCTACCAAGCAGATAGTGCCTCCAAATGCGCAGACAGTGCACTACTGCTGTCATTTCCTTCTCGTGCACCAAGTAGCGTTGTTCCGTCTCGTTGAGCTTCCTGCTCTCGTATGCAACCGGATGCCCGCTCTGCATGAGGACGCCTCCTATCGCCCTATCCGATGCATCGGTGTAGACCTCGAAAGGTCTATCGAATTCTGGCAACTTGAGCACAGGTTCTGTTGCCATAGCCGCTTTCAGCATGTCAAAAGCACTTTGACAGCTTGAAGACCAGCACCATTTCTGATCTTTCTTGAGAAGATCTGTCAGTACAACAATCTTCTTTGAATAGCCCACTACGAAGCGCCGATAGTAGTTCGCCAACCCAAGAAATGACCGCAACTCAGCAACCTTCGTTGGAACTGGCCACTCCACTATGGCTTGGATCTTGCCTTGATCCATATGCACCTTTCCCTGGGAAATGCGATGCCCGAGGAACATGATCTCCTTCTGGGCAAAGCTACATTTTTCCCTTTTTACATACAATTGGCTAGCTTTAAGCTTATCAAACACTAACTTGAGGTGAGAGACATGTTCCTCAAGACTATCACTATAGATTACAATGTCATCCAAGTATACAACGACAAATACATCCACAAAAGGATGAAGTACATCGTTCATGAGGTTACAGAAGGTAGCAGGGGCATTAGTTAACCCGAAAGGCATAACCAAATACTCAAATGAACCATACCTTGTCACCATGGTGGTCTTTGATTCATCCCCTTCTGCCATCCGTACTTGCCAGTATCCCGACCTCAAGTCCAACTTGGTGAAGTACTTCG
Source organism: Annona cherimola (assembly GCA_030490835.1). Classification (NCBI taxonomy): domain Eukaryota; kingdom Viridiplantae; phylum Streptophyta; class Magnoliopsida; order Magnoliales; family Annonaceae; genus Annona; species Annona cherimola. Next base: position 16,029,281 of record CM059971.1, on the reverse strand, counting down.
CCTTGGCCAGTCTATCAAATAAATCTGCCACCAAGGGAAGTGGGTACTTGTTCTTCACCGTTACTTTGTTTAGCGCCCGATAGTCCACGCATAGCCGCAATGTTCCGTCATGTTTCTTTTGAAACAGCACAGGTGCTCCGTATGGTGCTTTGGATGGTTGGATGAACCCCGCATCCAACAACTCGTCGAGCTACTTTCTAAGTTCTTTCAGCTCGGTTGGTGCCATCCGATACGGTGCCTTTGCAGGAGGTCGAGCCCCAGGCATCAGCTCGATATGATGATCAGTGGGTCGTCTTGGAGGGAGTTCCCTTGGCAACTGTGGTGGCATCAACTCCTCGTACTCACGCAATACCTCACTGATCGCAGTAGGCACCTCGGACTCCAACGTAATCCCCTCCTCAATGAGGGTTGCCAGGAAGGTTGGGTTTCCCTTCCTCAAACCGTCTTTAAGTTGCAATGCAGAGACCAACTCCACATTGTTCTGGCTGGTCTGAAAAGAATAAGAAACGAAGCAAGGTTCGGAGTTACCAGTGATGAGCACGCCCTTGAGGTGTGGAACCACCCACGCCTGCGCTTGTGTTATGAAATCCAAGCCCAGTATCACCTCAAAGTCGTCCAGGGGTACCGCGTTCATGGTGATTCGGCCTTGCCATCCACCTACTACTAATGGAACGTCCCGGGCTACACCGGCTATTGGTTTCGCCTCCGAGTTCACAGCCTTGATTCGGCTTTGTCCCTTTTCAAGATTGAGACCAAAATGTGAAACACATTTATCAGAGATAAAGGTATGAGTCGCACCTGTATCAACCATCCCGCTGCACTTGTGCCCATTCAGGATGATTGGTACATACATGAGGCCTTTGGAAACAGTTCTGTCCCCGGTTGTTATTGCATTCACCAACTGCAACTGGTTTACCCGAGCAGGTGACTCCCCCTGGTCATCCTCGGTCATGACTATAGCAATAATCTTTTCACATTTCGGGCATTCCTTGGCAAAATGCTGGCCCTTGCAGATGAAGCAACCTGATGAAGGAGCCGCTTTTGAGCCCTTCGACTTTGTGTCGCTGCCTTGACTATCAGCTTTCTTTGCCTTCCCAATGCCTTTAGAGAAAGGTTTCTTCTTCTTATCTAGCGTTCCCTGGTTCGCCTTGTAGTCAGCAAGGCTCTTCGCCGCAGAGATAGCCACAGCTAAGTCTTTGACACCCTGCCGTCGCAGTTCGGCTTGTGCCCATGACTGAAGACCAGTCATGAAGTTGAAGAGCTTGTCGTCCTCAGACATGTTCTTCACGTTCAACATAAGGGACTGAAAGTTTTTCACATACTCTCGCACAGTGCCGGTGTGCTTAAGATTTCGAAGAGACTCTCTGGCCAACCATGCGACATTACAAGGCAAAAACTGGTCCCGCAGTTCCGCCTTCATCTCGACCCACGTCGTGATCTTGGGACGAACCACGTCCTCCACGCGATTGCGCCACCAAAGTTTTGCATCCCCAGTCAAATGCAAGCATGAGATGGTGAGCATCTCATTTTCGGGTGTCCGAGCAGCTTTGAAATACTGTTCCATATCCCACAGAAAATTCTCCAATTCCTTAGCATTACGTGTACCAGGATAAGGAGAGGGATTAGGTACCTTAGTTTTGTGCCCATCTGAGGAAGAGCTTGCTCCCAACAACGCTTTCCTCAATACGAAGACCTCGTCGACCAGCCCATCGACCTTGGTCAGCAACGCAGCTTGGGCAACTTCTAAGGACTCAACCCGTTCCGCTATTCCCACCAGTTTTGCTCCGAAGTCATCAGAAGCATTCGATTCTAACGACTCCGTCTCGGCAGCGAGCCCAGCCACACGCTGCTCGAGTTGAGAGATTCGTTCCTCCAAAGGACCCATCGCGCCTCGATCTGCCATGCTTTAATCCACCAAATGGACAGCAACACGGCTCTGATACCACAACTGTTACAAGCCTGAACGTGGACTATGAACAAACTTGCAACCGGCCTAAGGTTTGCCAAGCCTTAGCAGCCTTACCACCTTAGAAAGAGGTTAGAGTGATAGAAAAATCGAAACACAAGAGAGGGAAAAGAGAATTACAGGAACACTTCCAAACCTTTCATTAAAAAGGAATAGCCCGGCTATACAAAGCTCACACCCAAGATCCCACAGCGTCACAGCTATAGCTTGCTTGCCACACCGAATGAGGAAGGATTCAAGGGCTTAAATACACATAGGAGCACTTCTCCCACTACCCCCATGGATAACTCCCACGTTGACACATGTCCTCCCTTGCCACAAGGGATAAGCGCCACATGCCCCACTACTTGGGAGAGGCTCCCCACTACCCATGGTGAGTTGTCCCAGTACTTCCCCTTCTCAAGGAGAGTGGTCCACATCAGCTAAGACTTGGTCCAAGCCCGCTTAGTCAGATGTGACCGTGCGCCACATGAGCAACAAGCGTCCCGTCAGCGTCCCGTCAGCGTGCATTGAGTCCAATGCTAGTCCCGACTTGCCATGCTGTGTCGCCCCGTGCAGCATGATGCCGCGCATCAGTGATCCGTCCCGAATCACGTCCAAGACGTGCCGCGCTCACGTCAAGGACTTGGCGTCTCGCCCGCGTCTGCCCGAGCGATCGTCCGCCTATCCGTCCATCCGCCTATCCAGCGTGCAAGGGGGTTACACTTGCTCTGGTGAGAATCATTTGCAACGACTTTAAAAATTTTACGAATAAAGACGTCGGCATCCTATTGTCATTAATTTGCAACGAAAAAATGGTGGCAAAGAAAGGCCCAATCCAGCCCACAATTAATTGCAACTAAAATTTAGTGCAAATTATTTTGCTGCCATTTTGATATTGCGTAAATTATAAATATATACAAATAATTAAAGTAAAAATGTTTGCATATATTTATATAATACGACATTCAACATCCATTCATAATTCTAGCTAAGGAGTGAACTTATTTGACAGCTACAAATTATATATTTGTAAATATACCAACACAATGATAGAGTAATAATGATATTATGTCAACTTGAATAATTTAACAATTATGGTCAAACTATATGGGATAATTTGCAATTTATAAAAATAAGCGAGTATATCTATAATTTTGTTCGACCTACATAGATACATTTGCAAATTACCCATAAAATTTCTATACTTGAAATTTAACTTTCCAAAATATTATTTTGCAAAGTAAAAATCAATATGGCATTTTGACATTAGATTCCAAAATTAAAATTACAATCCCAATCGGAGGAGATTTTTGTAAATATACCTACAAAGTTTAACTAATATCGCATTTGTGTTCCTGAATTTGCCAAAATTACAAATGTATCTACAAAGTTTGCATAAAATTGCAAGTGTGTCCTTTTATTAGGACGTTATTGAAGTTTTCTATAAATTATGTGTTCAAAAAATGATAAAACTTTTAAATAAAAAGTTTTTGGTGTAAAAGTTTTTGAATTTAAATAGAATAATGTAATATGGTAAGGGTAAGATGAAAAATAAAGAAAATAAAGTTAAAATAAATATCTTAATTGTATCAGTAGTCATGTAGAAATGATTAGAAAGTATGATAGTTATATAAGAAGATATGAAAAAAGATTTTAAAAAAAAAGATGTTTATGGAGAGTGAAAAGTTTTACATTAAAAAGTTTTAGTTCGACATTTTTTAAAATTTTCAAACACACTCAAAGTAACAATAACGTCTCTTAAGCCAAATGATACACTTGCAATATAGTTATATTTGCTATTTTATTTTTATACATATTTTACATATATTATTATTTTAGATTTTTTTTGCACACAACATTTGTAAAAATTGTAAATATATCACTTGGTTAGAGAGCATTATTGTCATTTTATATAAAAATTCTAACGACGTCCTAATGGAAGAAATATACTTATAATTTTACGCAAGTCTTATAGGCATATTTGTAATTTTAGCAAATTTAGAGACATGGATGCAATATCAATCAAAATTTATACACATATTTGCAAAAATCTCTTACAAGGGTTGGAAAACTAGTTTCCCAGTTAAGGATTTGCAAGACATACCAAAGCCCTGTGGCATATTAGTAACTGTAGGGTAAAACTATCATGTGACGATAATTCATGGACGGTTGTAATCTTTTGAAGCCCTGCAGCAGAGAAACCTAGACGGAATACATGATTTGATTGGGCTGATTCAGGAAATCAGTATGTTCCAGGTACGTTCAAAAATTTGGCAGTGCATGTGAGGGATGTTGTAACGGAAGTGCATCAGTACCACGTCTGTCCAGAATGGCAACTAGAAATCGGGCTAGCCCGGCCTACGAGCTTAACACAGTCAGTGCGCGACGCTGCCACCTTCCCTGGCCCACGTGGTGCTGAAGGGCTCAAAAAATTGCTATCTGCCATGCATGATTCTTGGCAGCAGACGCATAGTTCTCCACATCTATAAATACATGCTATTGCCAATTGTAGATAATTGCAGCTAGAAGAGAGGAAATCCCGTCAATATCCATAAATATCTACCTATCTAGCTGTCCAAAAATAATCCTCATCCATCCATGGCATCCAACAGCTTCTCTATTATCCGAGGAGAAGGGCTTCGGCTCTCAGTGCTGGCCATCATCACCCAGTCCCACCGCTCATCATCAGGGCTCCTCCGGATGCATGACAGGTGCCGTCCAACCAATCGACTCCGCATATATGAGGATGCATTATCATGCTCGCGCACGCCCGGAATGAACGAATGAAATAAATACCTATGGACAATCTCAGCCGTCCGTTCTTCTTCCTTGAGTTTTACTTGTAATTCACCACACTTCTTGGTTACCCATTAATAAAAATAATATTATACGCCAACTTGGCTGTATCCGGGTTGGTCACGTCTCCGATTAGTAGTGTCAACTGGTTCGTTGTCAACCATCGTGGGTTCAAATGGCCATATGATCATGGGGGAGCTTCTGTGTCTCCCCATTATTTGGTCGGAGCTTTATCTTCAGAGGTGCTTGTTGTCTCTCGCAGAAAGGGTTGTCTTCCTATTAGAAATTGTAAAAATGTATTAGAGCTTCATTATAATACAAATTGAGAAAAATATAAATATATTTTAATAAAAAAAATTAATATTATACAAATATACTTCATTCACACATGGATCAGATACATATATGCTAGCTGCCGTGCAAGCCTAGCCAGCATGCTTCACGAAGTCAGTGAGCCACGTTGCCATCTTGCTAAGCGCACCTGGCTCGAAAGGACATTAGGAAATTGCTCACACCGACTATGCTTACTTGGCTCCCCCATATCTATAAGTGTACACTACCACTAATCGTATTTCACTGCAGCCAGAAAAGAGAAAGTCGCATCATTATCCATTATATCTATCTAGCTATCCAAGAATCATCCTCTTCTATCCATGGCGTCCAACAGTTTCTCTAATGGAGGAGAAGGAATACTAGCTTATGATCCTGGTGTCTTCTCCCAGTCCCAACACTCATCATCGGGGCTACTCCTTCAGATGCAGCTGCCATCCATCCCAATCATCTCCGATATATGAGGATGCGTGCACGCCGGTAATCAAGAAATGAAATAAACATGTATGGACAATCTCAGCCGTCCATTGATCTATCCTATTATCTTACTATAAGCTTTATCCATGTGCCTTTGGGTTTTACTTGTAATTCTAGCTAGCTAGAGCTAGCTTGGGATGACATTTGGGTCTACCAATTAATAAAATAAAATCAAATATTATATACATGTGTTCTAGACTTGGATCATATATGCTACATTTTATATATAAGTTGTATGCGTTTCCCCTTGGGAGAATACAATTGGGACCACACTTTCGGTTTATCCATTAATAAAAAAAATATATTGTATCAGTATGTTTTAGAAATTGATTATGCTCTTGTGGGAGAACATAATTAATTAGCCAAGTGATCATTTTAGACCAGTTTGAAATCCGGCTATTTCAGACCGATCAAAAACTTATTTTTTTTGTTTTTTAAATTTGTTATAAACATGTTAATCTAATTATATTTAATCTATAAATCGAATTTTACCATTTTTAATATATGTATAAATTTATTCTAAATTTTTAAAAACAGAAATATTTAAGTCATTTAAAATAATTTAAAATGGCTTAGATAACCTTGTTTTTAAAAATCCAAAATCAATATATATACATATCCATAAATGGTAAAATTTGGTTTATAGCTTAAATACAATTAGATTAACATTTTATAAAAAAATTTTAAAAAATAAGTTTTTCTGATGAGATCGGTGTTCAATTAATTAAGAAGCCGGACACACATATTTCTTAATTATCCTAATACATAGCATGGGAATATAACTTTCCAAGCGCGTCTAATCATCGGGGAAGATGTGGATAAATCTAATCATGCGCGATGCGTACTATTCCAAGTTTTAACTATTTTTTTTAAAGGGTTTTTACTTTTAAAATTTTCAAACCTTATTTAAGCTGCTTTTCTCCTTGCATCCATTTTCCATGGCTGGCTGCTGCGTTTGAGTGTTGAAAGTACAAAAGAAAAGGACGCCGATCTATGCTCCCGGGCGCATACATCCATTTTTTTATTTCTTTTGAAAATTTTTTTACAATATTGTTAATCTATGTGTATTTAATATATGTATAAATTTTTACCATTTTTAGAGTATTTTAGTTATTTATTTTTTATTTTTGAAAATTAGAGGCATTTTAGGTTATTTAAAATGCCACTGATTTTCAAAAATCAAAAATAAATATCTAAATTACTCCAAAAATGGTAAAAATTTATAAAGAAGTTAAATACACTTACATTAAAAGTTTTATAAAAAAATTTTCAAAAAAAAATTAAAAAATGGTCGTATGCCCCTGGGAGCATGCAACGGCGCATACAATCAGACTCCAAAAGAAAAATCCAGAAGATCGAAATCTTGAATATGATTTTTGAAAATGATCTCAAATCTAGTCTTAACACAACTCTGATTGAGATGAACTTTAGGCCCTGCAATAAAATCGAAATATTTATCGTATAGGACTTTTTGATATGATTTAGATATTGCATGCAAATAGATAATCGAATAAATAATTTCTTAATTTAGTTTTATCTTATCCTGCGCTTCATTTGGTTTTATCCTATACTATATTTATTTCAGACGGATTTTGAGAATATTGCACTTGATTTTTTTATATCATTTGAAGGGCTGCGAAATCTATAATTAAATAAAAAATATTTCAATGCAACCGGATGCATTGAAATTTCAATGCCGTGTGCTTCAAACTTAATTTCAACAGTTGCAGTTTGAATTTTGGATTCTTGAAGCATGAGTTCTTGTCTTTTGGGAGTAGTTGCTTGGGTTGGAAAAAAATCGTGGATTTAATACGGGGAACCCGTGTTCCTCTGTATCTGTTTGTTTAAGGTAACGAAGTTTTCCTTTTTTGCTTTTCTTTGTTCGAATTGATGAAGTTTCGTTGTTTCCACCTTTTGTTTCCTTCACAGGGTATAACTGAAATTTTAAAAAATATAAAATGGCTTTAAATTAGTGTATTGCTGTGATGTCAGCTAACGCAATGTGATTAATTGTCCTAAATTTCATATAAACTCTATACATATTATTGCAATTGTTTGGAAAGTAGTGATGCACTTGCAATTTTCGTGGAATTATATACGTAAGGATGCAAAAACAAAAAAGAAATAGTTGTGTAGTTGCAACATCCGTACAACAAAATCGTAGTTGCTACTGAGGTGTTTTCGTTGCTATAACCAGAAGCAACCAAAAAAGGTCCCACATCAGGCTTGCTACGGTGAGAATCATTTACAATCGACCTAATTATTTGTAAGAGGCATATATTTGCAACGACTTGAAAAACGTTTCAAATAAAGACATGGTCACTAATTTGCATCGAAAAAACTTGTTGCAAAGAAAGGCACAACCAAGCCCACAATTAATTGCAACTAACATTTATTGCAAATTAATTATTTTGTTGTCATTTTGCAATTACATAAAAATATAATCATATACAAAGAATTGATGTATAAAGGTTTGCATATATTTAGATTATATTACATCAACATCCATTCATAATTCATAGTTAAGGGGTGATCCCATATAGCAGGTTGCAAATTATATAGTTTATATATATTTGTAAATATACCAACACTATGATGGAGTAATAATGACATTGTGACAATGTCAATAATTTTGCAATTATGGTAGAACTATATTGAGTAATTTTTAATTTCTAAAAATAAGTAGATACATTTACAATTTTGTTCAAACCACAGATATATTTGCAAATTACCTAAAAATTTTCTATACTTGAAATTTAACTTCCAAAATATTATACTGCAAAGTAAAAATCAATATCACATTTTGACATTGGACTCCAAAATTAAAATTAGTATCCCAATCAGAAGAGATTATTGTAAATATGCCTACAAGGTTTGACCAATATTGCATTCATGTCCTTAAGTTTGCCGAAATTGCAAATTTATCTCTTCTGTTTGGACGTCGTTGGAGTTTTCTATAAAGTAACAATAATATCCTTTAAGTCAAGTGATACACTTGCGACTTTTCTAAATAGTGTAAATGTATGTGCAATTTCATGATTTTATACGTTTTATATGTATATTATTATTTTAAATTTTTTTGCAAATATACTTATAATATTTGCAAAAACTGTAAGTATATCACTTGGTCATTATATAAACATTCTAATTACATCCCAATGGAAGAAATACAATCGCAATTTTATGGGCATATTTGTAATTTTAGCAAATTTAGAAATGCGAATGCAATATTAATCAAAATTTGTAGATACATTGGCAAAAATTCTTAATCAGGATTGGAAAATTAGTATCCCAATCAGAAATTGGCAAGATATACTGAAGCCAAATGCGGACTAGGATAGTCCATAACTGTAAGGACATTACCCTACAATGAATTCTTCATGGAGACAATCCTATGGGGAAGGGCTTATTTGCGGAGGAGGAGGGTGAATTAGTGGATTGCTATATCAAAAAACCTATTTTGAATGGTTCAAATAGGAGATATTTATTAATAATGAGGAATGATCCTATTACCTCGGGCTAAGTAAATGTTCCACTTTGCCCACCTCAAAAAATTAATTTACAATAATTTTTTTATTTTTTATACACTTATTTATCTAAATTTTAACATATAAACTAAGTTTTACCATTTTTTGATATGTTTATATATTTTTTTGATATTTTTAAACATCTATGTGTATATATGTATTTAAAATTCTCCCATTTTTAAAAATCTCAAAAAATATATACACGTATCCAAAAATGGTAAAACTTAATTTATATGTTAAATACACTTAGATAAACAAGTATACGAAGAAAAAAGTAAAAAAATTATTGTATATGAATATTTTAAGGTGGGCTAAGTGGGGTATTTGCTTAGCTGAGGCTAACTGAATCACTCCTCATTAATAATTTCTCTTTCTTGTACTAAGATAAGTGTATACATTTCTTTTGATTGAGAATAGCAGCTATGGCCACTATTGTTTTTGGATCTATCTATCTCCAATAATTAATTCTTGGTGGCCGCATCCTATCAGGATCATCGAGTCAATAACAATAAACCTCATTAGAATAGGCTCATTATGGAGCACCAAGAAATAATACTTATAGTAGGAGATTCAATTAACTGAGATTTAAAAACTGAAATTTGACCCTACCATCAATAGGTTTAGCTAGAGCATTTATATCATGACTCAAATAAGCTTCATTTATATCCAAACAATTCTTCCTATTTTTACAGAACTTTCCTCTTGTATCATTAAATCGTCACCCATTAACAGAACATCGATATTGTTAGATTCTAAATTAAACCAATGCCTAATGTACCTTCTTCGAATTATACGAATTCTCAGCTATTACTTCATTGGTTCTTTATCTCCTTATGAATCATATACTTACAAAAATAAAATAAGGACAGAATTTTCTCCACTCCAATTGACTAGGTGTATTGTGTTGATTTTTTAGTAATATATCTAGAAGCGTCCCACGATTCTTTCTTGAAATTCTTTTGGGCATAATTGATACATTACAAAATAACTACTCGTCTGACATTTTTACCCTTGGCCATGAACCTCTTTGAACTTGTACAATTTCTCTATTTTCGATTTGAACTGAAGAAGAATAAAGGAATGAAAAAAAATCAAAGATAAGTTGTTTACTCAGAATCCGATTATGAAAGATTTCGTTGTAATCAATTCAATTAACTATTAACATAAATAATAAGTAATACAATTATTTCTAACTATTAATTATTCTTAATCTTAATATTTCATCTGATCTTGAAGATTATACCCTCGACCACACTTCTATTTATTTTATTTGTATTTTACCTCTATTAATTTTATCTTGAACATGAGTTTTGCAAAAGTTAATTCCATTTTTTATTTTTTTCTATTTCCTTACTATCCTAAATAACCTGAAATTGAGGATGTTGGTGACAGAAAATTTATTTCACCTTTACTCTTTTTTATTCACCTAATTTCATGTCAGTAACTAAAAAATGGGGAATACCAACGCATCCGAGGATAAACAATTTATCTCTATCAATAGACCCGCTAAAGAACCAAACCATAGAGTAGTGAGCACAAGTGCCACGGATTGATATATTTTTATATCTAGCATTGCAAATCCTCCTTCAATGAAATACATATATCTAAAGTATATGTAGGTAACGATCACTTGTATTTGTGCAAAAATTTCTCATACAAACATATATATAAATGATTAAGATACCCTTATGTTTAAAATTTTAAAAAACATACACAAGTCTTCAAAAGTGGTAAAACTTAGTTTAAAAATTAAATACATGTAGATTAGCAGCTTTATTAAAAATTAAAAAAAATAGATTTTTGTCCGAGCCAAGTAGTGATTTACTTAGCTCAGGCAAATGGAATCATTACTCTTTAACAAATTTTATCTTGGCAAACTTTTTATTTATGGAAAGTAAATTTTGCTTTCGTGAGGTTGATAAAGTTGGATGTAAGAAAAGGTAGTGAGCTCGACAAAATCAGTAATTGTTGTAATCTATTGATTCCATTAGTAAAGTAGAATCTATGGTTACGGTAATAAAAAGTAGATTAGGTCCCTAAGTTTAGATTGATTGACTATACCTTTGTGCATGATTGCATTTTTCTTCTACTATTTATATTCTATCATATATTCTGCTTTTGTTAGTCCTGTTTTATCACAAAATATTTTATATTTGCAAAAGATTTTAAGTGCTTAATTCACCCTTCTCAAGTACTTAGTCATACATTGGAACTAATATTTTTATATGACAGTCTTAATATTGATTTACCATCTCAAATCTTTGATCTACTGAAGAAAGTCTATGGCCAACTTTCATACATCTAATGGATAATCAACGAGTTGATAATCTTTCTTTGATGGTATTAACCTCTCTTGAGCAATGAGCATTATAATGGGACTAACATTTGGTATGACAGTCCTGAAATTTATCTACCATCTCACACCTTTGATCTATTAAAGAGAGTCTACAATTAACTTTTCAAATACTTCATATGTTGATGGACAAATTATAACAAGTAGACAACCTTTCTTTGGTGATGTTAACTCCTCTTGAGCACTTAACTATATATTAGGACTAATATTTGTATGATAACCTTGCAATTGATATAACATCTCACATCTTTAATCTACTAAAGAGAGTCTATGACCTACTTTTTCAAATAGTTTATATGCTGATGGAGAATCAACTAGTTAGTAGACTATTAGAGAATTGTATGAAATTTATAAAAATGTCTCAAAGCTTACATGTAATATCAGTTGAGATGATTATAAATACCCATAAAAAAAACTAGCTAGTAGACAACCTTTCTATATTGTATTAACTATGATTATTAGAAGAAACGCGTGCAAATTTTTTATGAACATAGACTATTAGTTATGGCTAATAGTGAAGGATGGAAGAGTAATTATAAAAAAAGGAAGCACTTGCTATGAAAGACATAATTCAAATTGAGCGAGAAGCTAAAGCAAAGAATCCACTATAATATGCTTTCTACTTCAAAAATAGAAAAGGTTTCATCTTGTAACACAATAGAAGAGATTTGGGATAAACTATAAGTAAAGAAACTGAAATAATAGATGAAATGATTGAAAATTTTCAGAAAATTATCAACGGATTGAAGATTTCCTAATGAAAATAAAATGATGCCAAGTTGAATAAGAAAATACTTAGATGCCTCCAAGAATAATAGATGTCACAGGTGACAACTATCCAAGAAGCCAAGGTTTCCAAGTTTATCGATGACATAGGATCTTCTATTAAAACAGGAAGCTTTAACAGATCATGAGGAAAGAAGATAATAACATTTAGAGAAGAATCTCAAGAAGAACTAACTCAAGAGGGGCGTCTTCTTCAAATAAGAGTGATGATGATAATGAGTAGCACTCTTCACAAGAAAGTTCAAAAGGATTCTAAGGGGGAGAGGAGGAAGGGAAGATAAGAAGAAGTTCAACACAAGGAAGGGTCAAAGGCAGAAAGAAGAACGCACGATTTCAAAGAGAACAGGAAATACCAATCCTCCATTGACAAGATGGTCGAATCCTCTAACAACAAGGCTAACAAATCTAAAAGAAAATTGAGTAAGAAGAAGGACTTAATATCTACTTGGGATGTAATTAAAGAAGTACTAGCAGATGATGGCACGTCCATATAATGTGAAAGTGAACATGAACCCTAACTTAGAATCCATGATAGCCTTCATGAGAATCTATAATAGATGAAGAACTAATTTTTCTAATTTGCCAGACGTTCTTGATGAGCTGTACACCGATTACAAATCAATAAATGTAAAAGGCAATAAAAACTTCTCAAACTAAAACTTTTTAATTTTAAATTTTTTACTCTATTATATTATTTCCTCACATTTTCTATACAATTATCCTATTTTTAATCATTTTTACGCAACTATTTATACAACTAATCTATCTATTTTAATTTTATTCTCTTTACACATCGTCATTACCCCTATCATATCACATCACATTATTTTCTATCATTTTAACAACTTTTATACCAAAAAATTTTAATCCAAAAATTTTATTACTTTCCAAACACACCCGATGTATTTTGAGAAAAGTCCACTCAATTTATTGCAAGAGTTTTTGGAATGTGAATCTTGAAACAAAGTTTAATAGCATTTTGTTAAAGCAAATGATAATACTAATTTATATAATTTTCTAACGTAATGCAATGTCTGGGTGGTGTAGTTGGTTATCACGCTAGTCTCACACACTAGAGGTCCCCAGTTCGAACCTGGGCTCAGACAAAATGTATTTTCAAAATTTATATTTGCTCTTTTCAATTTTATATGTTTAACTTTAATTAGCTCAAGTTCACAAGTTTATGTTCTGGGCTTTTTCTTAAGCTCATTAGTATGCGTGAAACTTTCTTACTCGTTGTAATTTCATGTCGGCATACTTTACCTTTTAATGCTTCGTAATTGGCTTACAACTTATCAATCATATCCTGCAAATTAGAACAAAGTTTCTTCATCTACTCAGCATATTTTGTTATAATGGATTCAAAGTAAGGTTTCATGTTCACTTTCACATTCTGCGGACGTGCCATCATCTACTAGTAGTTCTTTTATGACATCCCAACTAGATAAGGGACCGCGATTTAATGCACCCGGGTGCACTGACCCGGGTGCATTAACCCATTTTTTTTATTTTTTTTGAAAATTTTTTTATACAAGTGTTAATCTAATTATATTTAAGATGTGTATCAATTTTTACTATTTTTGGAGTATTTTAGATAGTTATTTTTTATTTTTAAAAATCAGTAGTATTTTAGGTAATTTTAAATTACTAAAATGCTACTGATTTTCAAATATCAAAAATAAATATCTAAAATATTCCAAAGATGGTAAAAATTGATACACATGTCACTTAGATTAATACTTGTATAAAAAAAGTTTTAAAAAAATGGGTTAAAAGGGGTTTAATGCGCCCGGGTGCACTGAAGCTCAATACCATAGATAAGGCCTTCTTCTCACTCAATTTTCTTTTAGGAATGTATTTGGGAAGTAATAAAACTTTTGTATGAAAAGTTTTTAAATAGGTAGAAAATAATATAAAATATAATAAGGATTATGATGAAGAGTAAAGAGAATAAAGTTAAAATAGATAAGTTAATTGCATAGGTAATTGCGTAGAAATGATTGAAAAGGAAGGTAGTTACATCGGAAGATACAAAAAATTAATTAAAAATAAGATAGTTGTAGAAATTAAAAAAATTTAGATTGAGAAGTTTTGATTAGAAAAGTTTTTGTATATGCCAAACATGCCCTAGATTTGTTAGCCTTATTAAGTTATTATTAGAGGATTCATATCAACATATAAAGTGTTTGAAAAGTTAGTTATATAGGCTATATTCAATACATCAAAGATGTGAGATCCTAGATCAATTTCAAGATTATCATACCAAATTTTAGACCCAATGTAATGCTCAATGCTCAAGAGAGGTTAATACCATGTAAGAAAGATTATCAACTAGTTGATTATCCATTAAATTTATGAAAGTTGGTAACAGAGTCCCTTTGGTAGATCGAATATTTGAGATGGTAAATCAATTTCAAGATTATCATGAAAAACATTAATTAAAATGTACGACTAACTGCTCAAGAGGAGCGAACTGAACACTTAAAATCTTTTGCCAATATAAATGTGCATCATAACCTTACTTCAAGACCTTATCAATTGGTAAATGTGAATTAGGATTGTTGCCCTAATCATGCGGGGGTTCTTAATTGGATCTCGTCCAAATTTTTTTTCATTCCTTTTATCCATTAGTATTTCATTTATTTGCATTCCACACCATTCATTTTATAAGCGAAAATACATTTGTAATCCATTGCACGTATCATTCATAACATCTCAACTCGTATTTCTACATTAAAGGTCCTTTTGACCTGATTATGACATTTTCATTCCATATATCTATACATTCATCAGTTCTTAGCATACAAGAACTTATCATTTAACTCATTTTTTATCTTAGTCATATCATAACTATACAAGGTATTCGTAGCATATTCAATTAGGGCATTCGTTCATGCTTCAACATATAAAGGATTACAAACATTTGAAAATTCCTTTTTCCTTTCCTTACTAAAAACATGTTTTCTGTCACTTGATTTCCCTTGCACCTATCTAAAGGTAGAAAAATAAAAGATGAGTCGAAACTCAATAAGCAACAATCTTTAATTCTCGTTTAATTGCATTTCTCTCGAATCGGTAGGAGACACTTAACAAGTGATCAACTACCAAAGAAATAAAAACTTTTTCATAAACCATTCATGTAAACCATTATAAATTCTGATTTTTGGTATTTCATAAACATTGAATGTGCAAATGTATCATTTCCATTCATGACATAATCCTTCATGTAAGGGTACGCTAACTCGAGGAACATCCTTTAATAATATGATCCTTTCCATCTATGATGCCGGACCTTCCAACTTGGCAACGTCAAGGTCGAACTCCTTGTCCTGCTTCTGCCTTGACTATCCTACTTGATTTTCATTCCATGCATGACTTTTAGTAACCCTGGCATTATATACCTCTTACACATGGTAACTTATCATTCTCATGTAGAGAATTCTTTGCACCATACGTTTGATCATCAGTTTAATGAAACATCATTTAAATCCATGCTAGCATGCCATTTCCAATAGAGAAAGATTTATTCAATCATTTCATTAAAAGCAGTAATCAATTCGTAACAAAGAGATGAAGGGATAGTCACCCTTAAATAACTTTAGAAACATTCAAGTAAAATAACTTGAAAACATTTTAGCATTTGAGAATCAAATGTCATTTTCAAAGTCCTGCTTGCTTACCTGTGGCGATCTTTTTACACCTTTTATCCTTTCCTTGCCTTTTCCTAGACAAGTAAACATAATTTTCTTATACATTTTCATCATATGTTGTGTTTGCATGCCTTGTTTCTTTTTCAATTCACATATACATGTCATATAGTTTTAGTCCCATATGGTCTATAACACTTAACTTAAAATCATTCTTTTTTTGACATTAACCTCATACCCATATAAATTTGATACATGGGTATTTCTTTCCTTCCATACTTATGTCTTGTGTATGAATCTCTTGAATTTATTCAAGATATCCTCTCACATTCTATAACATGCTAACTTTTAATCAATCCTTTCCTTGGAATGTATATCCATCTTCACCCTCATTAATGGACATATATACATATATATATTGACTTACTCATAAGTTTTTTGATAACCATATAACTAGTAATCTTAGTTAGTGGTTCATCATTCATCATTCTCCATTCCATCTATATATCTCAAATAGCATAGGCATATATATGTCATAGGGTTTTCAACTTGCATTTATCATAGCTAGTTAGCTTGTAGCAAGTACCATTTACCCTTCTTAGTAACCATTAATATTTTTCTTTTTTAATGGTTACATATATATACATGTATATTCCATATGATTTCTATTAGCTTATATAACCCACTTGTATTTTAAGTTGGGGGTTCATACATAGCAACATAGCTTATATATATAATATCATCTATTCATTCATTTTTAATACCCTTATGTAGGGTAAACTTTCATACATATAATAATCATTCATAAAATCATTATTGAAGGTTCATTACCTCCCATTTATCATTTTTAACATATTTTTCACTTTTCATATGTCGATACTCTTTTAGGCACTTAGTTGATAACTTAGGCATCATATATTAATCTCAAAATTTGAGATTATAATTAATTATCAAAACAGTACCTTAATCATGTATTCCCTCACATTTTCATGCATTTTTTCATTTTAGTAACTCACATAAGTGATTTATCATTTATCCACAAACATCTTTCCATATATACCTATCTTACAACACATACGCTATGTGTTTCTTAAAATTTCTCAAATCAGAAACTCGTGTATTTATTTAGCATTATTAAACTCCTTAATTAACATATAATTTGAGGTCTAATTTCGGAATTTTAATCCATTTATGATTAGGTTCCAAAATAGCAACGCTAGGACCCATTTTTCATCCTTTCAACGTCTCTTTTGATACTTAAATCAAAACAGATTTTTAATCCATAAATTTTAGAAAACGATCATGATTTTTTAATCCAAATTTAGGGTATTTTCATGAATTTAAATTTCATAATTTAAGTTGCACAAAACAGAAACTTTTCATGCACATCTTGGCCCACCTTTAGACGTTCACATCATGGGTCCACAAAAATCAGATTTGTGTTAATCCTTTCCACCCTATGTTGAACGTCCCATGCATCATTAACTTAGTTTATTTTACCCTCTAAAGCATCCATAAACTCATTAGCATAACTCATGTTTCATATATATATCATAAAAACATGAAAATCGGGTCATATACGTAACCCTAAGTCCCATCCTTTTTAAAATCCATAACTTATGCCCAAATCAATATATGTAATTTATAAGAACATGAATAATGCCCTAATCATCATAATTAAACCAAACAGAAACTTGGCTTGGGGTTTTAAGAAAATTCAAGATAGATTTCATCTCAAAAACCAACCTTAGCTTCTATTTTCTCCCTCTTGAACCATTTATTTCATACATATCATTCAATACCCTAATCAAGGGCATCATAAATCATCTCTCAAGGGTTCATTATGGATCCAATTCATGACTCATAATTTGAGGGAAGAACACTTGGTTTAAAGAATCCAAAACATGAAGTATACTTACTTCAATGTAAGCAACTTTGAATCCAAACTTTCCTAGCTTGAATCCCTTTCATTCTTCCCCTTTTTCCTTCTCTTTTTCTCCTCTTTTTCCCTTCCTTTCTTGCTGTTTTTGGGTCATGCAAGGGCTGCCTTGCTTGGAGGATTTTGCTCAAATTTTTCTCTCTCTAACCCTCTTGGAACATCCCCATGGAAGCCCCTTTTATGCCCTTCATTTTTCAGATTTTTGAGCCCACTTGCCATATCATTTGGAGGGTAATTTAGTGCCCTCTTATCCCTTTGATGTGTTGGCACACTTATGTCCAAGTAAATTATGCAATTATCCTATTTTCAAAATTCCAAATCTAAACTCTTAAATGAGCTACCTAGCTCTCTTAGGTTGGGCGTCCACATGGCTTGCCCGGGAGGGCTTTCTTGGTCACCAAGTCACTCCCATTTATGTGCATTTACATGCCCTTGCTTCCTTAACATAGCTAGGTTTTGACTTAGGAAATTAAATAAATCAAAAATCCATGTAGAGATCCCTGGGATGTCTCCTCCTCATGCCACATATGCGGCCTCCTTGAGCTAGCTCCATTAGCCTTTTTCTTATGCATTTGATCCCTTGATTTTTTGAGTATTTTAGCCCTTGACTTAATCCAAAAAAATCTAGCTCAAAGCACCTCCTTTTGATAACTCTCATGGGCATTAAACCAAGTCATTAAACCACTTGCTTTCTAATAAATGTTATATACTTTTGGTGCATAAAGTCAATGATACTTACCTTTTTTCCAATTAAGCATATTCACATGGTAATTAGCTTAATCCAATCTTTCCATAACATAGATTTCATAATTTTATTCAATCGTTTCAAGTTCAAATCCGACTTTTCTACGTCAAGTTATGATCCTTTGAAATTTAACATAAAGTGTGAGATTGAAAATAAATAATTATCATCTTAATCCCATCATATTTTCCTTAATCCAATCCACACATAAGGTTGAGCCCAAAGTCATGAGGTTACGTTTCAAATTTCATCTCAATCCGCCTTATAGGCATCAAGTTATGAATTTTCTACATTTTTCAACATAACTCCATAATTATCATTTTAAGTTTCATTAATCAAATCATGATAATTAAAATAATTATTCATAAATCATTAGCATTTTTCAATCCTCATTAAGCCCCTTTAGTCATATTGACTCACATTGGGTTATGGCGATTAATCTTAATCATCATTCTTAATCATAACCCTAATTGCAAAATATCATTAAATCATAAAATCATCCTTAAATCAACCAAATCATACATAATTCATATTTATATGCTAAATGCAAAAATATATGAGCCCTACTTAGGTCTGGGTATCATAAACGTTGTGTGATAAAACATAACTAACAAAAGCAAAATATATGATAGCATATGAACATTAGAGGCAGAAATGCAATCATGCTCATAAGGTATGGTGCTTCAATCTAAACTCTGGCATCTATTCTACTTTTTGTGACCGTAGTCATAAATTCTACTTTACTAATGCAACCAATAGATTACAACAATGAATGATTTTGTTGAGCTCACCGTCTTATTCTTACATCCAACTTTTATCTACCTCACAGATGCAAAATCTACTTACCATAAATTGAAAGATTACCAAAATGATATTTGTTAAAGAGTAATGATCTCATTAGCCTACACTAAGTAAACCACTACTTAGGCTAGACAAAATTCTATTTTATAATATTTTAAAACTTTTATAAACTGTTAATTTAAGTATATTTTATCTATTCCATCAAAAAAGTATATTTAATCTATAAACTAACTTTAACCATTTTATGAGAAATATATATTTTTTATAATTTAAAACACAAAGGTGTTTTAATCATTTCCAATGATATATGAGTTTGTATTAGGAATTTTCTTACAAATTCAAGTGATATTAAATTATATGTGCTTTTGTTTATATATATATATATATGAGAGATGTTCCGGTGCAATGACGCTGCACCGGAACAGCGGTGTAGTGGGCCCCAAATGGGCCCCACATAATCATAAAATCATGATCTACTCCACCCATTGTATTTAGAATAATGTATTCTATTACCACACCAATTTTCATCCCAATCAGATATGTATATGGGTCTCATCTGAAAATGGTACAAATCCAATGTAATAAAATAGTTTGATGTAAATAACAGCTTTAAAGTATCTGATTGGGATGAAAATTGGTATGGTAATAAAATACATTATTCTAAATACAATAGGTGGAGTAGATCATGATTTCATGATCATGTGGGGCCCACTGCACCGCTGTTCCGGTGCAGTGATGCTGCACCGGAACAGCCCTCTCTCTCTCTATATATATATATATATTTCAATGAAGAAGGAGAATTGCAATGCTAGATATAAAAACATTTCTATACGTGGCACTTCTGCTTACTACTTGATGGTTTGGTTTTTTATCAGGTCTATTGATAGAAACAAATCATTTATTCCCAAGTATGTTAGTATTCCCTTTTTTTTTGTCACTGACATGGAATTAGGTGAATGGAGAAAATTAGAGGTAAAATAAATTTTCCATCACCAACTACTTTTATTTCAGTTGTTTAGGATAGGAAGAAAGAGAAAGAATAAAAAAATGAATTGAACTTTGGGCAAAACTTGTATTTAAGATCAAATTAATAGAGGTAAAACAAAAAAAGAAATAAATAGAAGTGTAGGTTGATAGTATAGTCTCTGTGATCTAAAAAGATAGTAAACGAAAGATTGAAACTAAGAATAATTAATAGTTGGAAATTATTATATTACTTATTATTTATTTTAATACTTTAATTGAATTGATTGTAACGAAATCTTTCATAATCGGATTTTAGGTTAGCAATTTATCTTTGATTTTTTCCCCATTTATTTCTTCTTCATTCATATCAAAAAATAAAGGAATTGTACAAGTCCAAGGGTAAAAATGTAAGAGAGAGGTAGTTATTTTGCAATGTTCCAATTGTGCCTTAAAAATTTTCAAGAAAGAAATGCGGGGCACTTCCATATATATTACTTAAAAGAATCAACACAACATACTTAGTTGATTGGAATGGAGAAAATTCTATCATTATTTTACAAGATTATGATTCATAGGGAGATAATGAACTAATGAAGTAATGATTAGGAATTAGAAAAATATGAAGGTACAGTAGGCATTGTACTGAATTTAGAATCCAAAAATGTTGGTGTTCTATTAATGGGTGACGGAGGAAATTCCATAAAAGCAACAGGAAGAATTGTTCAAATACTAGTAGATAAGACTTATTTGGGTCACATTATAAATGTTCTAACTAAACATGTTGATGATAAGGGTGAAATTTGAGATTCTAAATCTCAGTTTATTGAATCTCTTGCTCTAAGTATTATTTTTGGATGTTCCATATATGAGCCTATTCAAATAGGGCTTATTCCTATTGATTCAATAATCCGTATTGGATGTGGCCACAAGAATTAATTATAGGAAATAGATAAACGAACTAAAATATCATTACTAGGTAGATAAATGATTTTGTAAAGTATTATTATATTCTAATACATGTGCAAATGGATATAAACATTTTTCATAATTTATATGTAAATATATTTTTTCGACCAATGTACCTTATAAACATACTTGTTCAAGTGTCTTTTAGATAAACAGATTATGTTAAATACAATGAATAAATTGAATTTTCCATCGATAATCAAAATCCTAAATTTTGGAGGAGCTACGTGACTTCACTTCTATGTAACTTCATTATATAGAACCGGTGCCCATTAAAAATGTTTAAAATTATATTTAACTATAAAAATAATAAAGTTATTATTTAATAATGAGCAATTATCTAATAAGACTATTCTTATCATAAATTGCAGTAAGTAAGGGTGTTAACGGATCAGGTTTGAGCATAATTCTAATCCTAATTCATTTAAAATATCTCAACTCTAATCCATTCATTACCTTCTTTAAAAAACTCAACCCTAACCTATTTACAACCCATTTAATAAACGGGTTGACGGATTGATAACGGGTTGTATAGCAGATGACCTAAAGGCCTAGACACTAGTAAATGATGATCTCGCAGAGAAAGGCGAGAGAGTATTTTTGACATAGAGGAAATAAAAATAGAGCAGTAACAGAAAACTAGAATTTGGGCAACAGTGGAAAAATGAAAATTAGGTAATCGAAGGAAAACTTAGCAAGAACAAATAACCAAAGGGTTTACATTTATGTATATAACTTTAATGGGTTAAATGAGTTAAATGTGTTAAATAAATTACTAAACAGGTTCTTAAATTACAAAAGCTCAACCCTAATCCGTTTAGTTAATTAAATGGTTAAACAAGTTGGCGGATCATAACTCATTTATTTAAAAATCTCAACTCAAACTCATTTATAAATGGGTTGGATGAGCAGGTCGATGGGTTGATCATGACCATTAACAACCCTAGCAGTAAGGTTGACATGTGTCGATATGTGGATTGTAAAACCACCTATGTTCTTGTATAAATGAGAAGGTATAAATATACGTAATAGTGACATTAACCTTGGGATAAAAAGATAGTGACATTAATCCTTATTTATATAAATTCAAACAAATAAATAAATTTTAAAATAATTTATTGAAATAAATAAATAAACATATAAATAAATAAAATAGTAAATTTAAATATGTATAAAATTAAAGAAATGAATAAAGTTAAAAAAGAAACATATATTTTTACTATTGAAAATAAATTTAAAATTTTAAAAACAATGACTTCTATGTATATTGACTCACTTGATTTAAAATTATATATGTAATTATTTGAAGACAAATTTTACTTAGTTAGTTTTTATAATTAAATGTAAAAATAAATATATATTTGTACTATTCAAAAATAAAATTATGTATTTAAAAATAATGACTTCTATGTATATTGACTCACTTGCTTTAAAATTATATATGTAATTATTTGAAGTCAAATTTTTCGTTGTTACTTTTTATAATTAAATATGATTTTAAATTATCTAATTTTTCAAATGCTAAATTGGAACTTAACTTCAAAATTTTAGTAGTATCCATGGCAATGATTAGCCAACGTTCTTCATAGCAATTGTTATGTGATAGGATTCTTTAGAGAGACAAACATACAAGTGTGTAATTGGTGCCCTTCTACGCAAAGGTTTCAGAGAAGTGCATGACACCGATATTGCACGCAAACAAGGTTCGTTTTGTAGTGCAATCTCGGTGTCATGCATTTCCATGAAACCTTTGCGTAGAAGGGCACCAATTAGACACTTATATTCGTCGTCTCTCTGAAGAATCCTATCACATAACCATTGTTATGAAGAACGTTAGCTAATCATTGCTATGGATACTACGAAAAGTTAGAATTCAAGTTCCAAACTTCCAATATAGCATTTGCCACTGCTGCTTCAGCACAGTAGTAACACCACGGCTCTAACTAGGATGGAATCTCAGTTTTCCCAGATTAGTCCCCTAAAATGAGGCTTTTACAAATTTCCCCTTGGGGTGGAGGTTTATTGTAAAAATTTTCCTCCATGCTGATGAAGTCTTTAATTAATCCAACAATTTGGTAATCAGATAAGGATATAAGGTATCATTTTGGGTTATAGTAAATCCAACAATTTCCACTTGGGGCGGAGGTTTATAGGAAAAATTTTCCTCCATGGTGTGAAAGTGCGAATGTGCTCTATTGTAATATTAGGATGTCATAATGTATGATGGATAAAAAATATTAAAAAAAGTTCCGTAGAGTATTTGAAAAACTAGATTATTTAAAGTTGTATTTAATTAAAAAATTAATTAAGTAAAATTCGTCTTCAAGTAATTGCGTATAGAATTTTAAGAAGTGAATCAATATACATAGAAGTCATTATTTTTAAATATTACAAGTTTTTTTAATAGTACAAATATATTTATTTTTTAAATTTATTTGTTTCTTTAAATTTGTATATTTATCTATTTAAATTTATTTATTTAGATAATTTATTTTTAAATTTTTTATTTTTTTGAACTTATATAAATAAATAATGATTAATATCACTATTGTGTATATTTATTCCTTCCCATTTATACAAGAATCTAGGTAGTTGTACAATTACATGTGGATACTCGTCAACCTTAATAAAACTCATGATAAGATCAGTCTTATTAGATTATTGCCTACTATTAAAAAATAATTTTATTATTTTTATATTTAAATATAATTTTAAATCTTTTAAATTGAGATATTTTAAACAATCATGTAATTTGTTATATTAAATAATCATATAGTTAATTATTAGGTTATTTTAAAGAATATTTAAATTATTTTTATTGTTGCAACTACATAAATTTGTTTTTTAAATGTTTGCCAATGATTTTCTTCATTAACTGACATTTCTTAGGAGTATGATTATATACATCATGACATATTTTAAGTTAAAATACAACATTTGTTTATTTTTTAATTAGTTGTATTTTTCAGTTTTTTAATAAACATGTTTTTCTAAATGTATTTAATTTATATACCAAAATTTGCCATTTTATAATAATTTTACATAATTAATTTTTTATTTTTAAAAATTAAGTTTTTAAGGGTGAGACATGACTTAAATGCCCCCTGAAATTGATATTTTTTAAAAAATAAAAAATAAATATGTAAAACTATTATAAAATAGAAAATCTTGGTATACGTATTAAATACACTTAAAAAATATTTGTGAAGAAAAAATCAAATCAAATAAATGAATGTGTATATAATTAGGCTCCCATTACCTGATGATACTTCGCGACATTATAAAAATCAAGCTACCCAAGTTAGAGTTTGTTGAAAAGGTAAATACAAGTTACAACTTCGGTCATATTTGAGATTGTGGTTGTATTGGGTGAGATTCTAAAGTGTAGGATACACGTTGTTCGGTGAATAATTTAACAATTAAATAATCTTATGTTTCCAACTTTATCTCCATATTTTAATTATTTTTCTTTTCAACTATTTTATTTATTCCAACTCTACCATTATCATTCTATATCAATTACGTAAATCTCAAAATGTTTTCTTTCTCACTCTTTATCCCACCCAAAATTACATCAAAATCTACATTACTAAAAATCTCCTCGATAACTATGCATGTGGGATGCCATTATTAGCTAAATGTCAATAGTATTTAGTTTCATTTGCAATATTTTAAAATGAATTATATAAATAAGAATTTAAAAGAGTTAAATTTCGATAATCACAAGATAAATAAAAATAAAATTTATAAACATCTTTATATCATTTAATTTTATTCCAATATTATTGTGATCATCTTCATGAAAAATAGTTTAAATCAATTATCAGAAAATATTCCTATTAAGAATTACGATAATATCTACTTTTTGTGGACTTACAAGATCAAAATAAGAAAAACTAATTTTTACAATGTTTATATTTATAGTATTATATATATATATATATGCTTCAATATTCCCCTACTAGTTAAAAATAAACGTGTAATGATTCAATAAACGTATATCATGTAATCAAAATACAAATTTTCCATTTAAATTGTTTTACATAAAAGTGGTAGGATCTATTTTATATCATCATAAAGTGGATTAGAGATGGTAACGACTGTTGAGAGCTTGAAGTTTATCCAACAATTAAATTATTTCCATTTTTTATCAATTAATTTATTTCTAACTAGTTATTGGATAACAAGGCTTATATATAAAATAATGTAATATAAATATTGTAGAATTTTAATTTTTCTCATTTTGATTTTGTACGTCCACAAAAGTATTGTCGTTTTCTTTTTTTTCCCTTTTTTTGAGCATAAGTATTGTCACTTTCAGTTTGAAAATTTTCTGATAATTGATTTAAACTATTTTCAGTAAAGAAAATAAATAATTTTGAATAAAATAAAATATTATTTATAAATATAATATTGTAGAAAAGTTTTGATTTTTCCTATTTCGATTCCGTATGTCCACAATAACTATCGTCATTTTCAGTAGAATATTTTGCCGATAATTGATTAAACTATTCTTCATTAAAGAAAATAAATAATTTTGAAATAAAATTAAATAATTATTTATAAATTTTTCATTTTTATTTGTTTTGTGACCGTTCAAAAATTAACCAAGTCTCTTATGATTCTATTTATGTAATTAATTTTTAAAATGTTATAAAATAAAACAAATCACTATATTTAGTTAAAAATATAGTTAACATTATTAATAATAAAATAAAATTATAAGAGATTCTTACAAAAGATGCATTAAATAAAAACACTAAAATAAACATAAAAATATTATTCAATGGCACTAGCAAAAAATTCATGCCACTAATTTACGCAAAAACCACTACCGGATTCGTGTATGCAAATAAAATGTAGAGATACCACTTGGCTGACACGTTCAAGGCCTGCGTTTGTGAAACCCCATATATACAAATTTTTAACAAAAGAACTATTTTAAGAATTTGGTAAAACTAAGGACTACTTCAAAGTATCCAAAGAACTCTTCATTTAACCCCTCAAATCGTCCAGCGGCTGCTTTAGGGGAAAAACGGTAGAAAAATAATACTAAAAACAAAACAAAAAACAAAAAGCAAGGGAAAAAAAAAAAAAAAAAAAAACAGGTAGAAGAGAGAGAGGAGTACGAGGAGAAGAGGAGGGAGGAAATTTTAAGGTAGATATGGATTTTTTTGTGTAAGGTTTGTTGTTGAAGGATTTAGGAAAAAGTAGATGGAAACTGAGTTAAGTAAGTTTTTTTCAATCTTTCTTTATTTTTCTTATTTATTGTATTTATTTAATATATTGTCATAGTATGAAGCGGACTTAGCATGACATTGAGATAATAGGGTTGAAAATTTTAAACCCTAATAGGGTAGAGGTATGGAATTTTTCCATGGAGATAAAATATAAACTTGAGACCTAGATGGATAATTTTAGGATAATATTTTTATGATGAAATATAATTATTATTCTAAATATGTAAGGCAATGTGAAAGTTAGATGTCTCTAGATAGGTTTTTGAAATTTAAGAATGAGAAAAATAGGGTATTTGAAACAGAATTAAAGAAAATTATTTTCGAAATTGATAAGGTCTAGGAAGGTAGGTGGGATTGGGCCTGGTCTGTGAGCCTGGCCTCATTTGTGGATCTAGTAGCCATTAGCCATTAGTGTAAATAGAGGGCGACGGGAAGGAGAAGGGGTGCTTGATTTGTAGCTTTTCCTATTTTCTCGTTGATTAGTTCTAGTAGAGGGAGAGAACACTGCCATTGTCAAGGTAAGGGTTGATACTCAATCTCATAATTTGTATTTCTCTAAGTAGATTGAATGAAAAATCAGTTTGATTCTATCAAGGTATCAGAGCTCAGTTAGACATTGAAGATGCTAGGAGTGAGTACACAACGTGATCACCTTAATCGAGTCGAGCAAGATCTACTTCTGCAACTGAGTTCGCAAGCCAGTCAAGAAGAGAGGCATTGCAGAATCGAATAAGAAGCCATCGAGATACTGGCACCTGGGAGCGCCGCATAGACGATCGAGGGCAGCAACTTGTGGACATGCGAGACAGTCTGCGACCGCGGCTTGAGGTCATGAAATCTACGTTGGCTAGGCTAGATCCAATTGGAGATCGGCGGAGCACATAGCCGTTTCTTCCAGGACTGGGACCCGAGGAGACCGCAAATCAGGGTAGCAGACCGGAGGGCCATAACTCACAGGGGCATAGTGCACAGGGATTGTCAAGTCTTTCTCCCTTAGGATTATCGGTGCAGGATCCATCTACATCTTGGAGTTCAAAAGCGAGATCAGCAGCTTACTGACTAAGCGCAACAAAGTTCTGGCGCGGTGGTTGCACAACAAGATTGGTTGAAGTGGAGAGAGATTCATCATGGTTGAGGGCCATCGACCGCAAGATTTCAAGAAGAAGTTGCAAATGCTCAGCAAGGGCGGAGGGAGAGTGGTAGCCATTACAGGGAACGGTCGATCCTTAGCATGACAGGAGCAAGGACTCAAGGAGATCGTCTCAACCATGTGGAGCAAGATCTGCTCCTCTGACAGCATTCACGGGCTAGCCATGAGAAGCGGCTTGGCCGCATTGAACGCAAGGCGACAGAGAGATCAACCACCCGGGACCGTCGCATCGACGGCCTACGACAGTAGATTATGGTGATGCGGAGTAGCCTGTGATCACAAACGGGAGAGGTGCGTTAAGCCTTGCAGTTCGCACTGGCTAAGCTAGATGTGACAGGTGAATCACGTAACTCATAGCCCATACCAACAGGGTTCGGGCCAGCGGATCACGAAAGCCAAGGCAATAAGGAGGAAGGTCATACCTCGCAGAGACACGGTAAGATCGATTTTTCAATTTTTCAAGCAGGGAATCCCAACTTGACTGCTACAGAAGTTGCGTGCGAGTCGGACGCCACTCCCATGGTCATAGCGGTTGCCACAGTAGCAAGATCAGATGTAGAGACGCCAAAGCCGATGGCGATGAGGAAGATGATTGAGGAGCCCGCGAATCCCATAAGACTATTGAAGAGGGAGGAGATGAACCCATCTGTAGTTGCTAACCAGAGGGTTGAGACATCAAGGGGATTTGCTGGCATTAGCAAGTCCTACGCGCAACAGCTAGGGCCAGTGACAATTGTGGGAAAGCCGCTAGCAAATCATTCAACCCCTATTCTCAATGGTGAGAAACCAGAAAACGCCACTTACGTGCATGAGCTGTTCGAGACAATGCCTGAATGGGACCCAGGCGGACTGGTCGTTCTGGCGAATGATGTATGGGATCCAAGAAGACTTGCGTCTACCAAGAGCATCTGCAGGACCAATTGGGTCTAGGACCCAGGTGGAAGCACATCTGCCAAGACCACCAGCAGAGCTAGTCAGATCTGGCTGTTGGTGATCCAACCGAGACGAGTTACTGGAATGGATTTGCTTTTGCTCACTGGGCATTTATTGCCTTTTAATTTGTGTTTGCTTCTCTTTCCTTCATGATTGTAAATGAGTGTTGATTTCTCGCAAGGTGGATTTTAAGCAGGGTGAAACGATAGGTCAAGGAATGGTAGGTGGGACTGGGGCTGGTTTGTGGGCCTGGGCCTGGTTTTGGATCTAGTAGCTATTAGTCATTAGTGTAAATAGAGAGTGACGGGAACGAGAAGGGGTGCCTGATTTGTATCTTTCCCTGTTTTGTTGTTGGTTATTTCTAGTAAAGGGAGAGAACACCATCATTGTCAAGGTTAGGGTCAGTGCTCGGTCTCATAGCCCGTAATTCTCTTAGTTGATTGAATGAAAAATCAGTTTGATTCTATTAAAAATATTATTTAAGAATCTTATTATTTTAATATAAGTTAAAGTGAAAAGATATTGGAATCTTGTAAATCCTAAAGTTGAAGATTTGTAAATTTTTGGTTAAAGGTAAGTACGAATTTTTTGCTTTTGTTTCGATGCTTATGGATATTTTGTGATGAGTTGAGTATTTTATTTGAGATTTTTATGAAAGCTTCCTTTTTGAGATATATAATTTTCTTAGCTTTAACTATTTAATTGAGTCGAGGAGCATGAAATTTTTATTTGAGTTAATGACGGATTAGTAAATATTTTTAACAAGTGAATTATTTAAGTTCGATGGATATGTTTTAAAATGAGCATATGAGCATAGGTATAATGTATGAGTTCATTGTTACATGTTGAGCCTAGTATATGATGATTCTTCGGACGAGCCAGTGCATAAAAAGAGTTATAGTATACTGCAGTATAGTCATGTGGTGTGCTGAAAAACATGGATGATGATGATGATGATAATGATGAAAGACGGGATGAGCATTTAAAATATGAGAACTTACATAACAATAGTATGAATGACCAAAATTTTTCAATCTAAAACTTTTTAGTCTCCGTAACTACCCAAATTTTTCATATTTTTTCATATTTTTCTATATAAATGACCTTACTTTTCAATCATTTACACACAACTACCCATATAATTAACATATCTATTTTAACTTTATTCTCTTTACACATCGTCATTACTCCTATTATATCATATTATTTTCTATCAACTCGACAACTTTTACCCTAAAAACTTTTCATCAAAAAGTTTTATTTTCAACCAAATATACCTAAAATATTTTAGTATTTTGCCGATATCGTACTTACTAAGTCAGACTAGACTAATGATTTCTTATGTTAATATTCTTAGATGATAGACTGGAGGTAAGAGCCCAACATAGCTAGGGTTGGTGCTCAAACAAAAATATAAGGAGAAATCCCCATCCACTGAAGTTTATACGAATTATTAACTTAATTAGTAGGAAAGATTAAGTTTGAATTTTTTTGGATAAATGAGTTATTTGGTGAGCACATCTTGTATAGCTTATTTTATTATGGAGTTGATATATTATTGTTTATGTGGATGAATTAGAAGATATTTGGATAAATTTACTTTGTTTAGCTTATATATTTTCATATATATATATATATTAATATCGATAGTATGATGTGAGAATGCTTGTACGGGATGATTCTATCTAACCCCTCAACCTTATAATTTTGGGAGGATATTGCCGATTTTTCACTCAAATTTAATGACTGTTGGCTAAGCGTGGAGGTTAGTTGGTGGGACATTATAGCGTTCCATCTCACCGAAGGTGTGCAAATGTTACACTATTAAGTCCTACTTTCCTGGGAGAGGAGATTCCATTGAAAGTATTGTAATGTTTCAGCGCATCTTGGAATTTGAATGCATTCACTTGTCAGATTTTTTTAATTTTTATAAAATTATTAATTTAGATATATTTAATTTATAAGAGAAGTTTTAACATTTTTACATATGTGTATATATTTTTTATTTCTTAAAAAAGAGGGGTTTTAGTCATTATTTTTAATGACTAATAAACCCCTATTTTTGAAAATAAAAAATATATATGCATCTCCAAAAATAGTAAAGTTTAATACATAAGTTAAATACACCTTTATTAATAATTTTATAAAAAATTTCAAAAAATAAAAAATTAATTTTACACCCGCATGTATTGAAATTTCAATGTATTTGAATGTATTGTAATAGGACTATTGGAATTATAGGTATGACTTAGGTTAAGTAGTGATGCAAACTAAGCATTTATCGTTAAGAGTACTATGATCAACAATTTAATTAAAATAATTAAAACACATTAAAGTTAACATTATGTGAAAGATAGCGTAGAATAATGGTGAGTCAGGTTGAATCCACGAGATTTTAAATTGCTTAATATTAATATATTTTATGAGAGAAGAGAATGAAGAAACATAAAGAGAAAGAAAAAGAGAGAGAGAGGGATTAGAGAGGAAAGAGAGAAAGAAAAAGAAGAGAGAGAAAGAAGTGGGAAGAAAGAAAGTCGAGGAAGAAAAGAGAGAATGGAGAAATAGAGAAAGAAATTAGAGAGAAAAGAAAGAGGAAAGAAGTAGAGAGAGACAAGAAGAGGTAGGGAGAGAAGGGAAGAGAGAACATGAAGAGGGAAAAGAGAGAATTAGAGAGAGAGAGAGAGAGAGAGAGAGAGAGAGAGAGATGGAAAGAAGAAAGAAAAATAGAGGAGTTAGACTAAAAGAAGAGAAGCTAAAAAGAAAAAATTTACAATTAATTAACAATAGTTTAATTAAGGGTGTATTTGGCAATTAATAAAAAATGTCAGGTTAAAACTTTTCAATTTAAAACTTTTCACTCTCCACAACTATCATACTTTTTAATCATTTTTTCATATTTTCCTATACAACTATCCTACTTTTTAATCATTTTTACACAACTATCCACACAACTAACCTATCTATTTTAACTTTATCCTCTTTACTACTCATTATTACCTCTATCATATTACATCATTTGACAACTTTTACTCTCCAAAACTTTTTATCAAAAATTTTATTCATTACCAAACACACCCTAAATCTACTCTAAGAAAGCAACTAAAAGGTACAAAAATAAAATTTAAACTATGAAAGTGGGAAAAAATGCATTAAATCTAATCCAAAAATTACAGAGTATGAAATAAAGGCCTAAATATAGCAATAAATCTAATTTAAAAATTAAAATTTCAAAATTAACAATTACAAAACACTAAGCATAAATTATATCATCCAAAGCGAAGAGCAAATATCCACCATAGGGCCTTTATTAGTTGTCCAACTTGGTTAGAGGGAAGGGGTCCCACAAAGCGAGAGGTTTAAAGAGGTTTTCTTTTTCGAGAAGTAATTCTGTTAGTCAAGGCTAAGCAAATGATCTACTTAACCCACCTCAAAAATTCTATTTACAATAACTTTTTTTAAGTGTATTTAACATATAAATAAAGTTTTACCATTTTTTGATATGTTTATATATATTTTTAAGATTTTAAAACATCCGTGTGTATATATGTATTTAAAATACTCATATTTTTAAAATTTTTTAAAAAATATATACATATATCCAAAAATGGTAAATTTTAGTTTATATGTTAAATATACTTAGATAAATAAGTGTACGAAGAAAAAAAAGTTATTATAATAGATTTTTTGAGATAGTTATTATAATAGATTTTTTGAGATGAGTTAAGCCGAATATTTGCTTGGCTCGGTTAACAAGATTATATTATTTTTTTAAGCCAATAGAGACCCTTCTCCTTTTGTAAGCATGTGGAGCACTCCTTACAAAGCTTTTCCAATAATTTGGGATTCTTGCCACGCTTCCTTCACTGCTTTACCTCTGCAAGCTGCCTTCACAGTATCGTTTGCCAGAGAAAGCAATTGCTGCTTTGATTTTCGGTGTTGCTGAAAAGGGCCTGCAGTTTTTCCTTTTGTCCATCTACCATTGAAGGCAGGCTGATAGAAACAAGCATGGCTGCTGGGTTCTGCCTGTGCTCTGTCGGTCGACTGGAAGCTTGGATTGGGCGGTCGGTATTGCTATTAGTCATCGCCATTGGGTTTGAGGCTGCCGCCTGCTCTAAGCTTGCTATTCCTTTGGTTGGAATAGAGATCATCAATTGTAGCAATTGATTTAAATAGCTGAGCTCGAGCTGTTCGGTATGCTGGAAAGATGGATATGGGTGGTGTGGGTTTGGATTTACGATGGGAAAATCGACGGCTAAATTTGTGGTCGAGGCTGGCCAAAAAAAGAAAAACATGCAGGGGCGTGTTGCAGCTGGTCGGTTTTGGGTTAGGAATGGGGAAAAATAGCGGCTGTCTCATGGGAGGTTCAGTTGAAAAGAATGGGAGCCGGATGCTGCTTGGAATTGCAAGGCTTGCTAAAAAATACAGAGGTATGGTTGCTGTGTACGCCCGGGTTAAGGAACTGCCGTCATGTGCAGGTGCTTGAATGGAAGCTGTCGGTTGGAATCGATGCTGTTTAGAGGTGCTGGGCGTGCTACTCATTAGCTGTCCAGCGCTACTCTAGCATGCTTGGCTGCAAGATGCTGCCTTTAATGGAGATTGGTGAAGCGTCGATGGCAGGGGATGGCCGGCTCTGTCGATTTTTTTGTTTTTTTGCTGCCGTAGAATTACTGATTTTTTTTTTGGGGAAAATTTGGAGTTGCGGGCTTCGCTGGATCCTGATGGCTGGCCTGTGGGTGCCGTTCGGTGGTGGGGAAGAGTCATGCTTGAATGGTTGGTGCTCGGTGAAATGCAGCTGTTGATTTCGTGGTAGAAGAAAAAAATCATGCAGTTGATAGGTTTGCCTGCTAGATGGATTTTTGGAAGTTTGTACGGCTTGTTATTGTTAGATTTACTGCCTTTGGGCGATTTAGTTGGATTTTCTACTGAAATTAATCAGTTCGGCCGGGGAAAATGAAGAAGGCTAAATGCGGGGAAGAAGATGTTGCTTCTGATAGTCTGCTGGTGTGTCCAGTTCTGTGCATGTGCGTCCTGGTTTAGGCAATCTCAGCCGTTGGTATCCATGCACTGCTGCCATGAACTCTCGTAATAGGCCCAAGATGTTGTAAATCAGGCCAATGGTATACCTTTGTCGGCAAATTTGTTCAATTTACTGACGATATTCCCGAATAGCCTTATGATATACAGCGTGTCCATATTTTTATACGGTCCATGAACGGCTAAAAAAAAATAATTTTGCTCTCTCTTCACTAATTAAAATACCTTATAATTATGCAATAAACTAATAAATCAATTTAAATCTTCGAATTTTATTTCTAACAATTAAAATTACTTTGTATAATTTTGCCTCCCATCAAAGTGTTGATTACCACATTAATTTTATAGGGTAATAAATATTTTCAAGTTATTATTTTATTTTTAAATTCTGTTTAATTCTCCTTATATTTATATAATTTCATTTTGTTTTGTGATGAACTATCTTAAAATATTACACATTAGTCCATGTGTAATCAATTTAAGTGTTTGTAATTTTACCTCTAAATTATTTAGATACCTAGGAAATATTCTAAGTTGTTTTCAACTTTCTTAATTTTACTTAATATTCGTAGGTTTTTATTATGCATCACAATATTATATATTTCATAAAGTTAAAACAAAACGATCCATTTTGTAACAAATGTAAAAAGAGATGATCCCCTGCGCATAGCCCACCGGGAATTTTGCAGTTTAATCCTTTTGATTTGACGTTTTTTCCAAAAAAAAATAAAAATACAAAAAGCACTTCACAGCAAAGCACGACTTCTCTCTTTGACTACGGTAATAGAAAACCGGAACAGCACGCTGTCTTCTGCTCTTGCATCCAACTGCAAATTTCTGTCCGGCGTCGACGTCGCACTCAACGGTGAGTTCTCGTCCCTTTTGCCTCTCCTCATCACTAGCAACTCACTTCTTTTTTGGATTTCAGAAAATCTAAGATTTCTCCTTCTCCATTTATCGAAAAAAATCTCCCCTTCTTATTCAAAATCTCTCCTTTGAGAAAAGACGAGAAAATGCCTCAGTTCCTTCACTCGAGCTAACTGCTTCGGAGGGTAGCAGGCTGCTAGCAATCAATCATTAGTTGCCTTCCAGTAGCAATTATTTACCGTCGGTCCCAAAGACATCCCTTTGTGTCGTTAGAGCTTTTCCTGATTGAAGTTGTTGCCACTGCATTCTCTGGTAAACTTGTAAGAGGTGCTCAATAGGCGTCCCGACTCCCGTCATATTTGGCTTCATGGTATCAGAGCATTGATCCATTTTTTAAAAAAAATCATCTTTCCCCTACATAGCATGGCTTCACCCAGCCCAAGACTCATTCTTCTGGTAAATCACTCATTGCTATCAACGGACTCTCGCTCAAATTTACAACACAAAACTATTCTATATGGAGAGCTGATCAAGTCACACCCCTTCTTCGAGGCCTCAATCTCATGGGTTATGTCATCGGCTCTGCTGCACCTCCACCTCGGTTTATTGAGAAAGATGGTCTTAAACTTTCAAATCCAGATTTTGAATTCTGGAAATGTCAATATCAGTTAATTCTCCCCACCATCATCACTTCAGTCATCTTCTCTATCATGAATACCGTTGCAGATGCAAAAACCTCAGCGGAGTCATAGCAAAAACTTCAAGTTGTGTTTGCTAATAAATCTGCAACTATAATTCTGTCCTTGCACGAAAAATTATCACACACCAAACGTGATTCGTGTCCTGTGGCTGAGTATCTTCAGCTAATCAAATCCACTTGTTTGTTCCAACATTTGCCTCTCGTCCATTGCTTGGCATTAAAGACTCGGTCATCCCAATTCCAGAATTTTTAATTTTATTTTGTCACACTTTTCTTTACCTGTTTCGTCTATCAAAGAGGTTATGTGCAATCCTTGCAAATGTAATAAAAGTCATCGTTTGTCATTCGGTACTTCCATCCTTACTAGTTCTAGACCTCTTGAACTTTTGTATTTAGATTTACGGGGTCCCACCCTTGGTCTTCCATAAATGGGTTTCGCTATCACATTATCTTCGTAGATCATTTCACCAAATATATATGGTTTTATCCATTTAAAACTAAATCTAATATTTATAATATTTTTCCATCCTTTCAAAAATTAGTTGAAAATATCTTTCACAACAAAATTCAATCAATTTACACTAATGGGGGTGGGGAATATATAGCTCTTAAAAATATTTTGAGACTGATGACATTAATCATCTTCAAACTCCACCACACCTACTCTTAATTTTTTTCACCTTACCAAAAATTGTTTGATCGTTCTCCCAATTATCAATCTCTTAGAGTCTTTGTTTGCCTCCGTTACCCTTATCTTAGACCATACACTCATAATAAATTTGATCTCAAATTTATTTCTTGTATCTTTCTTGGATATTCTTTCAATCCAAGAGTATACACCTATTACGATTTAAAAATCAAAAGTTTTTTGTTTCTCATCATGTGCTATTTCTTGAAAATGCCTTTCCCTCTCTACCTACTTCTCCTCTAGAATCTTTCGTCAACTCAACTTAGTTTGATATTCCATCATTTGATCCGCCTCACTCCATTATCCCATTTACCTCTCAATTTACATCCCTTCCTATGCTGACTTATGCTTTGATACCGTGAAATAGAAATAGCAAAGAATAACTTTGGGAACTGAAAGCTACAATTGCATTACTTTAATCACCATTATTAATACAAGAGAGGAGTAGTTATACATGATCTTATAAAAAAGAGTTCGAATTTGTACTAGAATATCTAATTAGTTACAGTTTTCAACCTTGAATGAGAAGAACTAGGAGAAACCTTATGTAAACCTCCTGTTTTAAATTTAGAAGGAAATTTATATTTTTGCAAATATGTATACTTAATAAATATTTTTTAAAATTTTTTGTATGATAACACATGCCTTGAATATTTGAATGTTGCTATTAATATGTAGAATCCATTCAAGTATGTCATTATTATCAATTTGGAAAGGTTTATAAGCAAAATGTGGGTACTTTGACATTTTACAAGAAACTAAGCGCAAATTTACAAATTTGGAAAATAGGGGTTGTATATGATAAATGAAATTTCAAAATAAAATATTTAGTTCCCCCATCATACATATATTGGATGTTGTCCAAGTGGTAGAAACCGAAGGTATGGAAAATGTGATTGTTGGTTCAAATCTTCCTTATCAAAATTTTGACATTTTTATTCTATAGTATTATTTACACTTAACTAGTGGGATTAAATATTATAATTTCTACACCAAATATATAAATAAGAAAATCTACAAAATATGTGGCATGAACATTAATTAGAAATGGCAAGGTGTCATAGTAAGGTGGAAAGTTGAATTAGCATAAGTCAAAAGCTAGGTATGGGCATGCCATTATCCTAGATAAATAAATAGTACTATAAATCAGCACAACATACACATGTCGGGGAAGGAGGCAGATAATGGAGAGAGAGAGAGAGTGAGTGAGTGAGTGAGGGAGGGGGAGAAAAGGAGGAGGAGGGAAATCAAAAAATCCAGCCCAATCTCAGCCCTGAAATTCGTTCAAAAAGGTTAGTTATAAATTTATTTTTGTTTAATCTTGATTGGAGAAGATAGATCTGGGCTATTTCCTAGGAATTAATAATAATAGCTTGGTATCAAGTGGAAATTAAATTAAATAAATCCAATCTATGGTTAAATGCATAATTTGGGTGATCTAAACCATTAGATGTGTGTAAAATTTAGATTTACATAAAGAAATGACATTAGATCATGTTTAGACACCTTGATGGATAATTAAACTTGCAAATATGTTTCAACAATCTTTGAACTAGCAGAAAGTGTAACCAATTAATCTAAACTGTTAAAAGTTTAATAAAAATATAATTTCATGATCTAAATCATTGGATTAAGACTAAATAAGTTATTTGCTATAATATATGTACTGCGTCTATGATTGAAAGTGTAATTAGTGGATTAGATTAATAATTACAATAGTTTATAAGTTACCTTATATGACCTATATAGTAAATTTGAAATTGAAAAATATAAAAGCAATAGTAAATGAACAATTTTTATCATAAAAATTAATTTGAGAACTAATGATATTATCATTAAGGGACAACCAAATTTTCATCTTAAAATGTTTAGCATATTTTAAATTAAAAATCCTAGAAAATCATCCCCAATAGGGTGAAACGACTGTCAAGATTAGTTGCTCTAATTGATTTTTAATAATTTTTGTACAATAAAATTGAGGCTAAAAATTTTATATGATATAAAATACATCCTACATATCACTCAGCTAAAATAAAAATTAATTTTTTGTATATATAAATATATGTAAGAATTAACATGATTTGAACCATCTGAAACTCATTCCCCTATCCAGCGGAATAAAAATATAAATAATTAATATTTTGTACTGAAAATATTTATTTTTGTTGATTCATATAGTTATTAATGAATGATAAAAACTTTCGACTTAAAATCCTTGATTTTATTATAAATCAAAATTAAGAAAAATCAGTGTGTCTGATTTCAGCAAATATGGACAGATCGAGGAATAATCAAAATGAAATTTAAAATTACATAATAATTATCTAAATTGATTAAGGGAAGGCCCGCCTGTGACCATATTAAGTTTTGGAGATCAAATATTTATTAGTTAATAAATAATAATGTATGAATGATGTTTAATAGTTAAAATTGAATATTTATAAAATCTGGTTGAATATGATGCAGAGAACACAAATTGAAAGCTAAAGGAGTAAGTCGGAAATTCTGTGAAATAAGTTCCAATTCAAATTAATTATTTTATTCACATGGAGAAAGTAACATTCTAGAATTAATGAAATTTATTATAAATAATAACTTTGGAATAATTTAATTTATACAAGGAATAACATGTTGGTTAAATTATAATAGTTATGATACATAGATATATCCACATATTTCAAGGAGGAATATCATGCTGATTAGAAAAGTTAATTTGAACTAAAATATTGATTAAATAAAAGTGATATTTTTTTCAGTATGATGATTTGACTATTGTAGCGAAATGTGGTACATGGTTGGATCTGAAATTTACACGAGGTAAGTAGAACTCTTTTCTTTGCTTTTTGATTTTAAATGATAAGGTATGTTTACGGGCATGGATGTTTTGGTTGTTGTTGTTTACTAATTTTTGAATGAATAAATATTATCAATCTTGATTGTTTATTGTAATGCTAAGTTTAGCTCTTTATTCATGCTAGCATTATGCACTAAGACATTAGCATGTATTGCTTAGATGTTAGCACATTCATGAGTCATGCCTTTAGTTGTGGATTTGTGAAGTGTTTTTGTTAGACCATCGGTGACGACTATTGGTACATCCTGACCAGGGATCGGGAAGTGATAGATAGGGTGACATTGATTCAGACCTACTTGTCTGATTGGTATGGGTTTGGTGGGCTGTAGACTTATTTTGTCCAGCCCTTGTGATTTGGTTAATGTTTATTGTGACACAGTCCATGAGACTGGTGGTCTTCAACGTAATTGTTGATGCCAGAGTTGTTCGTGTAATGTGCTGTGGCATGGTTGTGGCTGTGTGGAGAGTGTAGTAGGATATTAGTTATACATTTGGTTTGGATGAAGGTGTTTCCCGATCTATCTGTATTGTGTAGGGTTGGTCACTCATGTTGGGATGCAGTGATGCAACCTAGGGTTATGCATAGGGGTGGGAATTGGGGCGGGTCGACCCGTGACCCGGCTTTGACCCGACCCGTTTTTGACCGGGTAAAACTAACATATTTTTGACCCGGTATAGGGATAGATTAGAAATTTTGACCCGAATTCAAAAATAGGGTTGGGGTGGGTCAACCATGTACCGACTCGAAGAGTCCGACCCGCCCCGCATATACTAATTTATTATAAATTATAAGCCTATATTTAAATATTATTATTATTTTCTTTCAAATTTCTCACTTTTTTGTAATCAACTCTATCAACAATAGAAAAATTAATTTATTCAAAAAGCAATATAAGAATCAATAAAAAAAATTTATACATATATAACACTCATGTGTAATTGTATATTAACCTATTTTAACAAATGTATACTATATTTTCAAATGTTTTATTTTCTTAATTATGTATTTTTTAATAATTAGTGAAATATTGAAACATATAATATTTAAATTTAGTATAGATGTATACTTATGTTTGATAGGTATATAAATTCTGAAAATTATATTATTTGACTCGTATTTTTTACCCGACCCGCTATCCCGAAACCGGTCTGATACCGACCCGAATTTTGTCCTGAGACCTAGGAGAAAAAAATAAGGGTCAAACCGACCTTGTCCCGACCCGATATAAAAATAAGGGTCAAACAATATTTTTGAAACGTAGGGTCAGGGTTGGGCAAACCCTAACCCGTCTCGACCTGCCCCGATTCCCACCCCTAGTTGTGCAGCAGTTGGATTACAGGGAGAAATACTAAATTTGAGATCTTGTTGGATGGATTGGAGAAGTGACATGCATATGATGCATTAATGTAAACTTGGACATTAACATATATTTCATATTGATTTAAAATTGATTTGGATCTGTGATTTAACCTATATTTTGTCAACCACT
This sequence comes from Annona cherimola, assembly GCA_030490835.1. Taxonomy (NCBI): domain Eukaryota; kingdom Viridiplantae; phylum Streptophyta; class Magnoliopsida; order Magnoliales; family Annonaceae; genus Annona; species Annona cherimola. The sequence continues at coordinate 15,989,047 of CM059971.1, read as the reverse complement.
ATGCATATTGTTTATTCAACTTTTCCAGCTTACATTTGTATGCTCTGTTTACTGAGTTTGCCCGGACTTATCTTATTTTGGTTTATTTTTTTTAGATAGCAAGTAGGTGGGTGGAGACCAATATGGGATTAGTGTACTAGATGAGGCTAGGACTTGACGAATTCAGATCTAAAATGATCTATTTTGATTTGACTTTGAAAAGGAAATTAGTGAAGATATGAAGTATGTATTATATGAATTTTATTATTTGGATCTAGTTTAATTTGAAATTAGTGAAACACTTGGTTTATGATGACCTAATGGAATGTATATTGCACCTTTGTATGTTCTCTCATTATCATCGATCCTATATTTTAGTAATGACCATTGACTTTGGAGGCGGGGCATTACACCTTAACACCTTTTCATAGATCTGGCTTCTTCAAGCTAGCAATTGGAGATGTAGTTTCTAAAGTTGAGAGTTTCAACTTTTATAGGCTATTTCATGCAAGTTTAAAGAGGTGCAGGTTTTACACTTGGAGAGTTGGTGCAGTAGCACAAAACAAACCATTGAAGAAGGTGGGTCTTAGTATGATTTCATTTATTAGGTATAAGCAACATTGCTGTCGAATTTGGCATTTTACAATTGATAGAAAATGTCAAGTTAAAGCTTTTCACTCTCCACGACTATCATATTTTTTAATCATTTTTTCACATTTTTCTGTACAACTACTCTATTTTCAATCATTTCTACACAACTATCTACATAACTAACCTATCTATTTTAACTATATCCTCCTTACTACTCATCGTTACCCTATCATATCACATCATTTGACAACTTTTATTCTCCAAAACTTTTCATCAAAAGTTTTATTTATTATGAAACACACCCTTATTTTGATTGAAGCAATGAAGTTATTTTAATCAGAAGCTTACTATGGTCACTAGTAAGCAGAGAATTCTATAAGCTTGATATTCACATTAATCTGTTCTATTTTCATCATTGTGTATGAGTTTCTTATGAGACAATTTATAGGAAATATTCAATGAGACTCATCTACTGAAATCCTAGTGTGTTTGGTTAATGTGTAAACATTATTTCGAGATTTTGATTTAAATCAAAAGTAAATGTTATGTGTTTAACAATGTGTAAGAGTCAACTTGTTTTATTTTTAGATGAAAATAGATTTAATATGCTCAACTGACTGATATGAACCTTTCGGTTAATTTGTTTTTAAATGCTTATCTGAATATGTAATAAGGTTTTTTTTATTGGAATTCTCATGTCTTTTGCATTTTGGTTAATACGACTTCATTCTCTACTATTTTGTAGGATGTTACAACAACATTTAAGTTTATCAGAAGGATGGATGATGAATTTCTTCAAGTAAGGTCATTTCTGCTCCTTTGATTGCTTCGTCTACTAATAATCATCCTGAATTGCAATACCAAACCCAAGTTTCAACTTTCAATCATGAGCAAGTAATGTTGGATATGGGGGACTTGATACATATAATAGATAAGTTGAAAGACCACCACAATGCAAAAATATGTCAACTAAAGGAAACAACAAAAAGGAAGGACTCAAAGTTGAAAGAAGAAAAGAGGAAGAGATACATGGAGCTGACCATAAGAGTGAAGAGAATTGAAGTCATGTTAATTACTTTTTGGGGCTTTGCCCTTGCCACTTCTGTTTATTTAACATTATGACTTGGGTTTAATATTTGACATTTTGAAGCAACAATATGTAATCATGACAACTTAGTAGTAGTTATTTGCTGGTTGGTGTGGACTAGTATTTGAATGTGGACTGGTATTTGCATTGTCTTATATATTGTTGTTACTCTTAAAATTATGGAAATGAATAAAAAAAACATGTTTTCATTATCTTATCCAAGTCATCACTCTTAGGTTAGCCACTAGTATTTATTCAAATGCTTATGTTTTATTCCATCTCAACAGGTTCAGACAAACACATCAATTCATTCCTTGCTCAAATTCAAATTCTAGTTATAATTCATATGAAAATGATACTCAATTTGACACAATAATAATTACAACATCCATTTCATTCAAGTAATTACAACCTATTTTTCTCTTTCTGACAAATACATCAATTCATTCCTTGCTCAAATTCAAATTTTGGTTACAATTCATACACAAATGATCAATCTGACACAATGATAATTACAACATTCACTTCATTCAAACAACTACAACCTATTTTTCTCTTCCAGGAAAATACATTAATTCATTCTTTCCTCAAATTCAAATTTTGGTTACAATTCATACGCAAATGATACTCAGTTTGATACAATGACAATTACAACATTCACTTCACTGACACAAGTACAACCTATTCTTTCTTTCAAACAAACACATCAATTTCTTACTTCTTTGCTCAAACAAGCACATCAGATAGATATTTGTGTACATGATATGCCAATTTTCTTCATCTAGGAAGCATCCTTTTTTAATTCATCAGCTGATTCCAAACTTGACAAAAGAAGTAGCATGTGCCATTAGCTCACATGGGATATTTAGGACATGTAAATATGTACTTTGTAATGAAGAAAAGTTAACTTGGAATTATTTCATTTGCATTGAAAAGCGACTTATCTGCATTTCACAGTCCAATTCCAAGAGAGCAAGTCTTCAATAGCAACCTCTTCACATTCCATATTCACAATGCGAGGAGAAAATATTCCGCAATTTATTTCAAATTTTAAATTCAACAATTCATGAGTTTGTGTATTCAACATCTAAGAAATTGCATGTCTTGTATATTGAGAATGAGTGCAACACAAATCCCCAAGTATCCCAACTATATCAAAAATTGCATGCTATATATCAAAATGAGTTCACCTCATAATCATCAAATCAAATCGAACCATATCAACTCAAGCATTCTAAATGTGATGCCCTGAAACCTAACATGCCACAAGATTTACCTTACTTTAGGAATCAATTCATGGTAAATTATAAAATTTCACCTAACTTTTTTTCAAACAAGTAAACCAAGTTTGTTTACACATCAAGGTCTTTAATCCAATATGTTACAAACCGCTTACTAAATACAATCTAATTTTAGTCTTTAAGAAACTAAATAATGAAAATAAGTATCTCCATGAGTTGTACTTGTATCTGCTCCATAATTCTAAGCCTGCAATGCTATATTTAATTTAAAACTAAATAAGTAGGCACATAGAAAATAAGTGCAAATTGGTTTCATAAAATTTGCATGCTTTTAAATGCATTACAAGAATCATAATCATCCTCCTTGACTGAAGAGAGCACTTAAAATGCCTCTAGGCTCCACCCCTTAGAACCTTATAGTCAGGTGACTGAGCTCAATTTTCTTAGAAATATCACTTCCTATTTCAATCCCACAGGGTTATTCCATGTATTACATTGACACCACATGATATGACAGATGCATGTTATCATAAATACATTTGAAAATTTTATTTTAAGTATCATTCATTTATAAGCATTTTTACAACATTCTTTGCAATAAAACATCAAAAAATAATTATACTAAATAGGTAAAAAATTTTAAAAGCATTGCCTACTTACCTTTCATAATGACTTTTTAAGAAAGCTCTCCTCTTGTGATTCTTTTTTTTCTTATTGTTCCTATAATTAGAATAGAAATATTATTTAGTTAGGACTTCTTTCTTTTTCATAAGGTTAGTGTAAAAATTATTATTATTACTATTATATATTTTAATTCCTTAATTATAGTTTGAATTCACAACTTATTTCATGAAAACTTAACAGTTTAATCTTTTTAATAAGATTAATATTTTAAAAAGGATTCGTATTTTAAAATTTTTTGGTGTTCAAATTTAATAGTGATAAATAAAAATAATTTAATGTTTAAAATTATTTGAACCTTTGTCATAACCTTAAAATTTACTACTTTTTGATTGACTTTGACTATTTTATAAATATTATATTTTATTAAATATCATTAATATTAAATATCAAAATACAAGTTAGAGGTGATTTGAACCTTAGACCTCATCATTCTCTAACAACTGCTCGCATCACTTCGGTGGTCTCATTATGTTTTGTAGTTTTAATATTAATATATTTAAACAAATTTTTCATGCTTTTGTCTCTTTTAACCCCTTAATCATATTATTGGAACTTCAAATCTTTCTTGATGCAAATTCAGTTATTCTAAATTGAAAATTCATAAATCTTATAATTCACCTTATTTTGTGCATATATAAGAAAAATAGAAAATTTTCTACTAAGGAATGTGCTAAATATCCTTTTAAAAATTTTCTATTGAATTAGGATAAATTAAATTTAAAGGTTTGAAATTTATATTTACATTATATATAAATCATTAGTATCATCATACCCTACTTAATCATCAAATTAATGGTTAGATTTAGTCATTAAGAGTCATACCTAGTTGTCTAGTAGGGTACTGAAAATAGATCTGTCTTGTGTCCTAAACAAACCCTATAAACGTCATTATTTTGAAAAGTGGTCAATATGAAAGTTGTAGTCTCGGTTTCATACACAATTTTGGCTATTTATACATCAAATTCTGCTTTAATTTGGGGAAGATATCATTGATTTACTGAAGCATCTCTAAAAAAACATTGTCTTTAGGACACTACTTCTAAAATAATTAAATTTTCATAACTTAACATTTATAATCATGATCCAAACCATTCATTTGAAAGAAAACTAGCCCAGATATATAGAATAAATAAATAAAAGTCTAAGACTATTATCTTTTTACTAATGTCCCTCGTCCATCACTAATACTTTGCTCATTTCTTCTGTTTCTTCTTCTTTCACTCAACCTTACTTGTGCCTACGAATTTCTTATTTAAGTACATTATTTATAATCTTATTCTTTTTATTTATGTATAGGAATTACTCCTAGATAGGCTAGGATAAATTCTAGATAAAGGCCCTTAAATTAGCCCCAGTAAAGAGCTCCATGTGGTAGGTTCATGAATCGATTGCTTTCCACTCTCATCCATTTGAGATTATCCTTAATTGAGGTGGCGGATAATTTCAGCACAAATTTGCTTATTATAGGTGATGAGGACCCACTCGTGATACTTTCAAATGATTTACATAATCTGAAATCTATTTTGAGCACTCAATTTTCAATAATTTTTATTTTTATATTTTTCTCCCAAACCCATCATATTAGATATTGATGAATTTAAAATTTCATATTCTTTTTAATAATGTAATTTTAAAAATTTATCTAGTCATTAAATATGGTTAATGAATTAAATAGTAATTATTTCTATTTTCGGCATGGTGTAGAAATCAGGATATACTTTCACTATTTCTCATATATCTTTCTTATTTTAAGTCTGATTTAGATATTATTTTTGCATTAGAAATTAGACTTCAAGATCCATCAAATGGAACTAGTTCATATCATTTGGACTTATATATAATATTTTGTGATTTTATTAAGCAAGCTGTTGTGTAGTTTTTTGCTACTTTGCAACATTACCATAATTCTTATAAAAATTTCAAAATTTTCCTTTCTTTCATTTAGACTCATTATTATAATTTTTTTCCTTTTTTCATTTTTCATTATTTGTATAGTTTTTGTTTTGTTCTTTTTATTTTATTTAATATAATTCCTTGTGATTTTTTCACTCATTTTTCTTACAATATTATTCATTTGTATTAATATATTTTCGTATTAGTCTTAAGATAAAAATTACGCATTTCTTTAATCATATGCTAAAAAGAATTTGGTTTTTAACTAAATCACATTTTATTAGTAATTAATGTAAAAATAAAGTAAATAAGAGATTAATTTATGCAGTCATTGCACTAAACTTTCAGTGAGATGCTCTCACCGATTAAGTAATCGACAGATTAGTGCAAATCCATCAGAGAAATCTGTGGACAGATTCTATCAAATTCATTGACCTATAGCAACGTAGTTACTTCTAGGAAGACAGATAAGTTACCGTCAACAATAATATTTTGTATAGGCATCATCCAATGATGAAGATTCAACCCACGAAAACAATAACAAGATGGCCGAGCACATGAAGATTATACTAGCAGTGAGAAGGAGGTGGCTTGGTCGCAGCTTTTCATGGGCAGCCATTTCATGGGCAATTGTGTCCCCAAGTCCTGGAGTACGGGCCTGCTTGGTGAATTCATACGATTCAGCCAATCAAGATCTTTTGTTTGTTTTGTTTTGTTTTTGTTTTGTTTTTTGTTTTTTGTTTTTTTTTGTGTTGGTGCTGGAGTAGGTGCTTCTGGCAGCGCATTCCGAAAATGGGCAAGCGGGGGCCGCCTGACGGTTTATCGGCGAGCCGTCGAGTTCAGCGAAGGGCGACCAATCGGTGGCGTACTGTTCGGGGCAAAAATCGTGAGAAAGGTCGAAGAGGGTTGAGAGGGGTAAGAGAGAGCGTGAGAAGGAAGAGGGATGGGGTTATGAGAGAGAAGGGGGGCGAGGGAGAGGGAGAGAAAGGGCGTGAGACGTAAGACAGGGAGGGAAGGAAGATCAGGCGACGAGCAGCACTCGCACAACCCTGACCGCCCTTTCAGTGGTTTTTTTTTTTTATTTTTTTAAAGAACTACCTGGTGCGTAGAGGCAGCTTTGTTATTTATCTACACGGATGCCCACACACAATTAAGCCATTGGATCCAACGGCGCTGAACATGCGGGAGGGGGCGGGGGCACTTAGCCTGGGCGCATTAGATCATATCTTATATAAAAATTCAATGAAAAATTATAATTTTTATAAAACTTTACATAAAACTCATATTTAATTAGCTTTTTCATCATTAAAATATTATATTCTGACAAAAATACATAAAAAAATTCAACTTATTAGGTAGATTTTGCAGTCGTGTATACTAAAGTTTCAACACACCTAAGTCCATTGAATCACTTCTCCATACAAGCAAGCGGCCAAAATACCTTTTATTTTAATTTTTTTTTATTAATATGCAGGCCACCAAGATTGATCACCATGCTGGTTTTTATACTTATTTTTTTACATTTTTAGATTTCCGAAAATTCAAAAAGTTTATAAAATAAAAAATAAGATTTGGCATGGTGACAGATCTTGGTAAGTCCAGCATTTCACGAAAAAGATAAAATAATAAAACTAGATTTTTGGTCACCGTCATACAAGCAGCCATATGGAATAACGACCCTATTTCAAATTAGGGACTAATTCTTGAGCCTGTAAGAGCACCTGCTAACCGGGGCACATGTGTGTTTTTAATTTTTCTATAAAAATGTGTTATTAAGTGTATTTGATTCACATACTAAAGTATAATTTTTGAATAATGCATATTTTTTGAATTTCAATAATAAGGGTGTGTTTGGGAATAGATAAAATTTTTGATGAAAAGTTGCAAAAATAAAAAGTTGTCAAATGATGTGATATGATAGGGGTAATAATGATGAATAAATAGGATAAAGTTGAAATAAATAGGTTTGTTGTATTGGTAGTTGTGTGTAAATGATTGAAAAGTAAGGTAGTTGTATAGAAAAATGTGAAAAAATAATTAAAAATAAAATAGTTGTGGAGAGTGAAAAGTTTTAGATTAAAAAGTTTTAACTTGATAACTTTTTGTTATTAACAAACGCACTCTAAATAATACTTCACTATTTATATAAGTATGGAAGCCTCCAATGCTTACCTTGATTTAAAATTTTTAATTATATTTTTAAATTTAAAACATATATTATGTTTAATACATCTTGTTTTAGCAAGCTACTAAAAATAAAAAAATATCTTTTAAGAGTGAATATATAACTATGAATTTTTTTAAAAAAATGTATAGTATACATATAATGAATAAAAGATTATAATATATGTAGTTTTGGCATCACAAATAAACATATTTGGATAAACATGGCAAATAGTATAGATTTTTTAAAATCAAGGGTAAGCATGAAGGCTTTCATGCTTTCGTAAATACTGAATCATTACCCTTCAAAAATCAATTGTTCTTAGGTGTATTCAGGTAATTTTCAATTCCAAAATTAATGAATTTTTTTAATAACCAGATACGTAGTCCAGCGGCTCAATTATACCTCTAAAACATTATTGACTTTTTTATTTCAAGTTTTTAGGGGTACTTAATTTATTGATTTTCAACTTCACAAAAATGTATACACATATTCATAAATTTGTGCCTTTTGGTGTATGAATTAAATATACTTTTTAATGAAAATTTTAATTAGGTGTCTCAACAAATCATATCCAAAAGTTTCAATGTGGGTCTTTGAAGTAGATACACTTGGGCATATATTTTCTTAAAAAAAAAATCCAAAAAGTACTATAAAACACTCTCATGTACATGTACCAAGGCTAAAAAGAGCTCCTGTCAACCTTAGCTAATAGTGCCTATGAAAGTAGGGAATCCAAAAACCCAAAATTGGACTCCACTTAACGCCAGCCAGCCGTTAGTTAACTTCCATATTATTTGAAGTTCTTAATTTTTTCTAATTTTATATAAAAAATTTCATTGCATAGTCTTAGAATATTAACACATTAAAATATATTTATTACAAGTATGGTATACTTTATCATATTGTCCTTATTATTATATTTGATAATTCAAGTCATCCTTATGATAAATATCTGAAAATTAGCCACATCAAACATGAAATCATAAGCAAATTCTTCATTATAAGTACATTTAAAGAGTGCCAAGAAAACATAAAAAATCTTTACAAACAAAATAAGACACACTAGCATGATCAAATAATAATAATAATAATAATAATAATAATAATACACGCTACCAAAACATGACAAATTTTTCTAGTGCTTCAATTTTTCAGTCTTGCCTTTCTATTCCCCATTCGACTCCTTTGGTGGCCATAGTGGTGTAAATAAGAAAATGCTGTAGGTGGAAAAACGAATGACAACATTCCATCGATGAAAGTAAAGAAGGCTATCCTACCTTGCCTCCACGATGCTAGAGTCCAAAACAAATTTCCCCAACCCACTCCATGCCCAATACCAAATGCAATCCATATGAATTCCCAATCATATTCACTCTCCTCTTCTGCCTCTGCTACTGGTGATGCTAGTGGTAAAATCATGTTACCATCTTCGCACATGTTAGGCAGTGGAGGTCCATACAACCCTAAGTTTCCTTGGAATGACTCATTTATAAATATTTTGAATTGAGGACTTTGTGGTATAGGTCCCACCAAAAGGTTTTGAGAAATGTTCAATACTGCAAGCCATCGTATCTTCCCAAGCTGCCATGGAATCTCTCCTGACAATTCATTCCGAGAAAGGTCCAACGACTCTAGTTGTTGTGCATCTCCTATGGATACCAGAATTCTGCCTATGAAACCATTATGAGACATGTTAATGATGTGGAGTGATTTGAGATACCCAATTGATATAAGAATACTCCCTTCAAATCTGTTGCTTGAGAGATCTAGTAAGGTGAATGCTCTGAGGATCCTTTCCAAGGTTATTTTATTGCCTTTGCCAACCACTGTCACTATATCCTCATAGTTAATGTCAGCTCCTGTTACTTGGTTGCCAAGATACAAGGGCTCAGATTCATTGCATGCCATCATTGTCTTCCAACCAATGAAAACATTTGGTGCTAATTTTCCAGTGAAGTTATTGAAGGAAATATCAAAAATCTATAACTGTGGGAAGTCACCAACTTTAGGACAATATTCTAGAGTGCTATAAAATTGATTGGATCTCAATACTAAAACTCGTAATCCAGGCAAATCTTTTAACCAAACAGGAAAGGTGTCATAAATTTGATTGTTCCCAAGGTCCAAGACCTCCAACATTTTGCAATTGGCCAAAGACTTCGGCAAATGTCCTTCTAATCTGTTTTGATTGAGACTGGTTGTTTTGAAACTACATGTGTCATTGACTGCTTGAAGAAATGTTCCGCTGAGGTTGTTTCCTTCAAGCTTGAGTACAGAAAGGACATGACCCATTCCTCTTAAGCACTTTGGCAGCTCCCCATTGAAATTATTGTCCGATAGGTCCATGAGCTCTAGGCTTCCTGCATTGCAAATTTTGGATGGCACATCTCCACTCAATTGATTATTAGCAATTGAAAAGAACTTGCAGACTGGTGGAGGTATTGGAATCAAGCCGTATAACTTGTTGAAACCGAGGTCGAGGTATTCTAGCCCAATTGAGGTACTAAGAATGGACAAAGGACCTTCGATTCCTTGAAATGGATTATGAGAGAGATTCAAAGAAGCTAAACTAGAAGTCTCATTTGACCTGGTCTTCCATATCCATTGAGGTATATTACCACTAATTTCATTATAAGAAAGGTCAAGTGCTCTCTTCTAAACTTGGTTTCTCAACACAGTTGGAAACTTGTTCATGTTACAAGAACTCAACTTCAAATCTACCAGTTGGGGAAATGACCTTAGCATTGATTTATCTCTAACATCAATGATGGCAATGAAACTGTTGTAAGAAAGGTTGAGGGAAGTGAAGATTTTGTGGTTGTGGAGTAAGCCTAAGTCTATGATGCTACTAAGATTGTTCAAAGAGAGATCCAAAGATACAAGCATAGTCAGTTGAAAAATCATCTTTGGAATTTTCCCATGAAAATTGTTTCCATGTATGTTTAAGAACTCAAGCTGTGATGAAGGGAGATTCCCAAACTCAATGCTATTGAAATTATTCAATGAGAGATCCAAAGTTTGAAGCTTAGGCAGTTCAAAAATCATCTTTGGAATTGGCCCTTGAAAATCTGATACCAATTCTCAACCCAGGAGACGAGAAATCTGTTTCTCTAAAGCTTTTATGTCAGGAGTTATCCAAGCAAGTTGTTCTTTATAATATTAACGAACAATTTTTGACAAATTTGTATCTTCAAGATTTTTTAAGTACCAAGTTTCTTGTCTAAATACATATAACTGTTTTCTATAATGAGTAAGCCAAATCATGTGAAAGATCTTAGCATGATAAAACACAATATAAACACAATAAGATTTCTACATTCAAAGAGAAACAAACAGAAATTTCTTACAGAGAGATTGTCGAAGAACTGAACCTCAAGCACACTCAAATTCTAAACTGGGCTCTCGATTTCTATGACTCCGATGCCTAAGACTTGATGTTTCCCTCGATGCCCTTACAACTGATCAAACAACTCTATATATAGAGAGAAAAAGATAACTATGGATTTGAAAATATTTCAAGTCCGCGGATTTAAGATGGTTATAAGTCTGGGGCGCCGAAAGCAAGATGACGTGTCCTTGTTTTTGTAGAGTCGTACAACATCTGCTTTTGAAAAGCACCGAAAAAATTATACCACTGCATGTGAAGAGATAAGATTCCTACAGCTTTAGTCCTTCTCTTTTATAAAGTGTTCATCTTTAAGTCTTTTCAAGGAGAAAGCGAGAGAGTGGAGATGTCCATGTCTGCTTCTTCATCCTCTATCTGACTGTTGAAGAGGAATTCGAAAGCCTTTTGCTTCTGCTCCTTGCCAGAGAGATTAGGGAAAATTTTCTTTATCATAAGGAGAGCGCTTTTGAAAGCGTCATGAGTTTCTTTTGACTCCTTCAAATCCTGAAGAGTTATGAAACTTTTTAGAGATGAACTGAGCCTTTCTGTAATTTGAGAAGCCTTCTTCTCTGCTCTCTTCTTTTTCTAACTTTCAGAATAGAGAAGATACTCCATATCAAACTTGGGCCACCATTTTAAGTGGGAAGTATAAGAAATATAGGAGGTAATGTCTGAATCAATATAGAATGTGAAATCCCATCGAATAATCCATGAGATGGATTCTTGGATTATAAAATTGTTCAACTTATAAGAGTCTGATACATCAAAAGATATATGCTAAAGGAGTTCATCCGGAAGAATGGACTTTTCACAACCCCAGAAATCCCATAATTTTTCAAAAACCCAAACTGGAATCTCTTGAGTTGGATTTATAAGATTGAATCTGATCCACCAAGAGTGAGAGAAATATATGTTTTGCCTTAGAAAAACTTTTTTCCAGGCGTCCTGGTAATCCCAAAAATTATACTTTAGATAGTAATAAGTCTCATTGGCCTCTTCGGGGAAAGGGATATACGTATTGGGATTTGAGACTGGCCAATTTTCCAGGGATAAGATTTTTGGGATAAATGCTTTGGAATATATGATCATTTCAGAATCTTTTTTCTTTTTATGTTCCAGGACTATAGAACCAGTGTGAAGTAATACTTTCTCATAGAACTCAATATACTTGGTTGGTGCTGAATGGACAAACCATTGGAATTTAGGAAGATACTTCATATAAATTTGCCAAGCAGTTTCTTTTGCAACTTTATTTTCTCTATCACTTGAAGAGAAAACATATACATCTAGAAAAGCTATTTTCAAAGATCATAATCTGATCTTTCAAGATATAGGAACAGCTGATCATTATACTTCTCAAAATTATAGTTTTTAGGTGGAGAAGACTTTGCAGGAGAGGAGCTGGAGGAAGCCATTATTTTTTGCCCTGCAAAAATTCTCGAGAAAGAAAATCAGGAAGAGAATTATTTTTACAATTAACATATTCAATTTCAAAATCAAATTGTTCTAAAGTAGCTTGCCACCTAGCAAATATATGCTTTGAAACTTCATTTTTTACATCTTTCTCTATTATATGCTTGGCTGCTTTGCAGTCGACTCTTAAAAGGAATGGTTTATTTATAATATCACCTTGAAATTTTGTTATACATAAAACTATAGCTAACATTTCTTTCTTTATAGTAGGATATTTCTTTCTAGTCTCACTCCACAGACCAGAGGTGAAACGAATTAGTTGTTCTTTGTTTTCTATGGTTCTTTGTTTTAGGATTCCTCCATATCCTTCGTCTGAGGTATCTATTTCAACTATTTTAAATAGTTCAGGATCTGCCAAATGAAGACATGGAAGATATTTAACTTTTTATTTTATATTCTGAACGGCTTCAGTATGTTCTTGATGTTGGTCCCGAGTTAATGGCGATTACCCAAGAGGGGAGGGGTGAATTGGGTATTTAAAAAATTATAACTTAAACAGAAAATTTACCCCGGATTAATCTAATCCCCTTAATGAAGAAACGAAATGAAAAGCAATATAATGTAGAGAGCAGAAATATAAATCAAGCACATAAGATTTTTATAGTGGTTCGGGCAACCTCCCTACTCCACTCTTCCAAGCTCAAACTCCTTGTGACTTGGGTTCCACTATTGTATTCCTCAAATACAATTAGAGCCACTGCTCTCTTCTAGATTCCAGCTCTAAGGGGTATCAACAAATCACAACACAAGTAGGTGATGAGTTCCACTCCGATCACACACTACTTTGCTTACACTTGATCTTAGTTCCTCAAACTAAATCAAGTTCAATACAAACAAATGAAATAACAAAAGAGTCTACACTTTACAGATGTGTAGAAGCAATTTGGCGCAGAGAAGAACTCGTAGTATTTGGCTTTGAAGATTCAGAAGTTGAGCTCTTGCAGTTTGAAGCGAAGTTCTTCTTCTTTGGATTGGCTTGATCTCTTTAATGCTCTTGAAGGTAGGAGTTATGCACACTTAATGATTTCAGCTACTTTCCTCGTTCACAATGAATGCCTTTTATAATTGTGGAGGAAATCCGAACGTTTGAAGGTAGGTGGCGCGCATTTAATGCGCCAACGTTCAAATATTTTTCGACCGTTGCAACCCAAGTCGCAGGTGGAGTCGACTTCGGGTGCGACTTCACCCAAGTCGCAGATGGAGTCGACTTCAGGCGCGACTTCACCTTCCGTAGAGTCTTCAAGTTCCAGGTAGAGTCGACTTGGGCATCGACTTGACCCAAGTCGCAGGTGGAGTCGACTTCGGTGTACGACTTCACTTTGTCAGTTATCTTGATAAACTTGAAATCTTTGGGATGCTTTTGTTTTGCTTAGATTTCTTCATGCCTTGTTGTTCTTCCCTGATTTAGTTCTCTTTGAATCATTAGGTCTTTACTTTAGCTCGTTTCCTTTAGCTCCATGATTTGAATCCTTGAATCCATGAGTCTTGAATCATGTAATCCTTGAACAAGTTCTTGGTTGAGTTTATCCATCTTGCTTGGACTTGGATTTAGGGTGTGTTTGGTTGGAGGTAAAACTTTTGATGAAAAATTTTTGGAGTAGAAGTTGTCAAATCAATAGAAAGTGATGTGATATAATAGGAGTAATGATGAGTAGTAAAGAGAATAAAGTTAAAATAGATAGGTTAGTTGTATGGGTAGTTGTGTAGAAATGATTGAAAAGTAGGATAGTTTGTATAGAAAAATGTAAAAAAATAATTATGAAGAGTGAAAAGTTTTAGATTGAAAAGTTTTAGTTGACACTTTTTTGCCCCAAACAAACACACCCTTAGTCTTCATATGTTTCGGTTTGAGCATCTAGGTTGACTTGATCTTCATCTTCATACAAGTTTGTCTCGAAATCGGTTAATCCCAACTTGTCTTCTGAAATTTCTCCTCTGCCCGATCGAAGTCGATGCCGGAGTCGACTTGGTCTTCGACTTCGCCCAAGTCGCATGCTGGAGTCGACTTGGTCTGCGACTTCGGTGCCCCCAGATCTCGGTTTCAACTCTGGACGGAAAACGACGCCTCCAAGTCGCTACTGGAGTCGACTTGGCCTGCGACCTCACCTCAAGTCGCAAGTGGAGTCGACTTGGGTTGCGACTTCGGCACTTCGGGGTCTTGACTTCAACTCTGGAAGGAATCGTCATTTTGAAGTCGATGCTGGAGTCGATTTGGTCTGCGACTTCGCCTCAAGTCGCATGCGAAGTCGACCTTGTTTGCGACTTCGGCAATTCATATTTCCATTTTCAACTCTGGAAGGATTTGGCGTATTGAAGTCGATGTTGGAGTCGACTTGGGGAACGACTTGGCCTTCCATGCTCTATTTTCTTCAAATGTATATGCCTTAAATTAAACATTTCCACAAACATGTTAGTAGCCAAGACTTACTCAAATTGATTTGTTAATCATCAAAACATAGATTTAGCTTGTTTTCCACATATTTCCAACAATCTCCCCCTTTTTGATGATTGACAAAACTGATTTGAGTGTATTCCTTTCAATTGCTTAAAACAACATGCTCATTTTGCATTTTGAAAATTTATCATACTTATGCTCTTATGCAAACTTTCAGGTTGAAAACATTCAACAAACATATCCTACTCTTCTCCCCTTAAATGCAATCGTAAAGACTTATCTTTGTTAGCCTATTAGACTTAAATCATTTGAACTCAAATCCTACTCTTCTCCCCCTTTTTGTCAATATATCAAAAATTAGAGGGTAAAGAAAGAGACAAGTGGGTGTGCTCCCCCTGAGTTTGTGCTAAGTTAATTCAAGCATTCCCATATCATTTCTAATTTTGTAAAATGCTTCTTTTGCTAGAGGCTTTGCGAATATATCTGCAATTTGATCTTCAGTTCTTACATATTCCAAACATATGTCATTATTTTTTACATGTTCTCTAATAAAATGATGTCTAAGGTTTATATGTTTAGTCCTAGAATGCAAGACTGGATTTTTAGTTAAACATATGACACTAGTATTATCACATTTAATGGGTATATCTTTAAAATCCATGTCATAGTCCCTAAGTTGTTGTTTCATCCAAAGCAATTGGGCACAACAGCTCCCGGCGGCAATGTATTCGGCTTCCGCCGTAGATAGAGCAACACTAGTTTGTTTTCTTGAAAACCATGAAACCAGCATGTTCCCAAGAAAATTGACATGTTCCACTAGTGCTTTTTCTATCTACTTTGTAACCGGCAAAATCCGCATCCGAGTAGCCGATTAGATCAAAATTAGAGCCCTTTGGATACCAAAGTCCTAAATTGGTAGTGTCTACTAAGTATCTGAAAATTCTTTTCACAGCTACCAAGTGTGATTCTTTTGGACATGATTGAAATCTAGAGCACATACACACACTAAACAATATATCAGGCCTAGAAGCAGTTAAATATAATAAAGAACCTATCATGCTTCTATATAATTTTAAATCAACTGTTTTTTCTTTCGCATCTTTGTCGATTTTGATTGTTGAGCTCATGTGCGTGTTTGCTCCTTTGCTATTCTCCATGCCAAACTTCTTTAGCATTTCTTTGATATACTTGGACTGATTAATGAAGATTCCTTCATTAAGTTGCTTGATTTGCAGTCCAACGAAGAAATTCAGCTCTCCCATCATGCTCATCTCAAATTCTTTCTGCATAAGCTCAGAAAATTCTTGACAAAGAGTCTCATTAGTGGCACCGAAAATGATATCATCAACATAAATTTGAATGATCAATATATCTTTTTCTTTATACTTGATAAACAAAGTGGTGTCTACCTTTCCTTTTTGAAAATCATGATCAATCAGAAATTTGCTTAATCTATCATACCAAGCCCTTGGAGCTTGTTTTAATCCATATAATGCTTTGGTTAACTTGTATACAAATTTAGATTGATCTTTTTCTTCAAATCCAGGTGGTTGTTCAACATACACCTCTTCATTTATATATCCATTCAAAAATGTACTTTTGACATCCATTTGAAATAATTTAAAGTTCATGTGAGATGCAAAAGCTAGTAAGATGCGAATTGCTTCCAATCTAGCAACCGGGGCATAGGATTCCTCAAAATCTATTTCTTCTTCTTGTGAGTATCCTTTTGCCACAAGTCTAGCTTTGTTTCTCACTACAAGTCCACTTTCATCTATTTTGTTCCTAAAGACCCATTTGGTGCCAATAATAGTATAATCTTTTGGTCTAGGAACAAGGTGCCAAACTTGGTTTCTTTCAAATTGATTTAGCTCTTCTTGCATTGCTATAATCCAGTTTTCATCATCAAGAGCTTGATCAATATTAGAAGGTTCAATTTTGGATACAAAGGCGTATTGTCCACAAACATTTTGTTTTGATCTTCTAGTTTTTACACCTTCATATACATTCCCTATAACTTGTTCAATTGGATGGGCATGTTTGAATTTTAAATCAATTGGAGGTTTGTAGGAATTGTTACCTTCACTTACCCTTTCCTCCATGAAATCTTCTTGCTTTTCCACATGCAGTTTTTCAAGACTGCTTGCTATATCATCTGCATCACTTAAATCATCTTTTCTTTTGAAGCATGGGTTAGTTTCATCAAAAACAACATGTATGAACTCTTCTACAACTTCGTTTAGTTTATTGAATACTCTATATGCTTTGCTATTTGATGAGTAATCAAGGAATATAGCCTCATCACTTTTAGCATCTAGTTTTCCCAAGTTGGTTTTTCCATTGTTCAAAACATAGCATGTGCATCCAAAAGCATGAAAATAAGAGATATTTGGTTTTCTTCCTTTCCATAGCTCATATGGGGTATTTTTCAAGATTGCTCTAATGGTAACTCGATTCAAAACATGACAAGTTGTACTTACAGCTTCACCCCAAAATTTCTTGGATAATTTGCTCTCATTTAGCATTGTTCTAGCCATCTCTTGTATAGTTCTGTTTTTCCTTTCAAAAATTCCATTTTGTTGTGGAGTCCTTAGTGCAGAAAATGTGTGATGAATTCCTTTTTCATTGCATAATTCTATGAATCGTTTGTTCTCAAATTCACCACCATGATCACTTCTTATAGTCATAATAGTACTTTGTTTTTCATTTTGCACCAAATTTACAAAAGTTGCAAACATAGAGAAGGCTTCATCTTTGCTAGCTAAGATAATTATCCGTGTGAATCTTGAAAAATCATCAACAATAACAAACACATATTTCTTTCCACCAATGGTTAAAATGTCGGATGACCCATATAGATCCATGTGTAGCAATTCAAGTGGCCTAGTAGTGGAAATTTCCTTTTTGGTAGAGAAAGGCATTTTAGGTTGTTTCGATAATTAACATGCCTTGCAAATTTTGTCTTTATCATATTTCAACTTTGGCAAGCCTTCTACCAAACTTTTCTTCCATAGGGTCTTTATATTTGTCATGTTTATATGCCCAAGCCTCTTATGCCAAACCCATGGATCATTATCAATGGCCATTAGACATTGACCATCTAGTTCATCAAGTGAAATCAAATATATATTTTCATGTCTTTTTCCGCTAAACATGATATGTTCTCCATCAAATACATTACATATAGATGAATCAAACACAACCTTGTATCCTTTGTCACATAATTGACTAATACTCATTAGATTGTGCTTGAGTCCTTCAACAAACAAAACATCTTCCATGCATGCATTTGAAATACTATATATGTTTCTTTTACCTTTAATTTTACCTTTCTCGTTATTACCAAAGGCAACCGTTCCATCGTTGCAAGGCTTAAGTTTATGAAATAAACTTCTTTCTCCGGTCATATGCCTTGAACAACCGCTATCCCTGAACCACACGTTGTTTGCCTTTGCCTTGAAACATATCTGAAAAATAAACAAGTAGATCTCATCTCTTTGGTACCCATTTTATGGGTTCATTTGGGTTAGTAATATAATTCAAACTTTGTTGCTCTAACTTAGAAAGCCCAAATCTTGTGTTTCTTGGAACCCAAACTAATTTTGCACCATGGTCATATAATTTCTTAAAGTTACACTTATAGGCTTTATGACCCATTTTATTACAGAAATTGCAAGCCATAGGTAATCTCGAAGTAGAACTCCAAGTATGCAATGGTTCAAA
This sequence comes from Annona cherimola, assembly GCA_030490835.1. Lineage (NCBI taxonomy): Eukaryota > Viridiplantae > Streptophyta > Magnoliopsida > Magnoliales > Annonaceae > Annona > Annona cherimola. The sequence goes on along the minus strand of CM059971.1, from coordinate 15,970,429 downwards.
CGTTGGCCTTCTAGTCCACATAACATTTTTCCTTTGTGGCTTGTATATAGGTGCAGTTTTCGTTTGATATTTCCCAAGTATTGGCATATTCGATTTGCCACTTTCTTTTTGCTCAAATGTATAATATCCAAGGCCTCTTTTATGTGTTTGAGCAGTCATGTTCAGAAACATCTTCACATTTTCTCTGGGATTAGAGAACTTTGCTAATGATTCATTTAATGATTCGTTCTCCTTTTTCAATTTCTCTACCTCTTTCAACAATGATTCATTTTCCTCTTTCAGTTTTGTTGATCTTTCAGCTAGTTTTCCATTTACAATAATAACTGAGTTACATTGTTATCTCTTTAATGACAACTTGTTTCCTAGCTTTTTGATTTCCTCATATAATGAATCATATGCAAGTTGTAGTTCTTCTAATTCAGCACATTTGAGGCATTCTTAAAAAGAAGAATAACTAGATTGAGAATGACAAAGTTTGGAAGTTACCTCTTCATTTTCTGTATACTTTGTTGAGGTGGTTTGTTCTTTCAAAACTTCCATTGTGTTCAAACACAACAAATCTTCTTCTTGCTCAATCCGCGCCATGCAGCATATTCTTGCACAATTTATCGCCTCAAATTCGTCGGTTGAAGAGCTGCTTGTTGATGAAGTCTCTTCATTGACATACATGCCTCTTCCCTTTGACCTTTGGTATTTTTTGCCTTCATGTCCTTCCTTCCTCTCTTGATACTCTTTTGATTTCTCTTCCGGCGTAGGACATTGAGCTTGTATGTGTCCTATCCCGCCGCATTTGTAGCACTTCATTGGCTCCTTCTTCTTCTCTTTTTGTGTTCTTTCTTCGAAGTTCTTGAAGTTCCTTTCATTTCTCACAAACTTTCGAAATCTGCGTGTGAGTAGAGCAATGTCTTCATTGTCATTGTGAGATGATGAGGTGGATTCATCCGAGTTATGGGTGACTTTTAGTGCAATTGCTCTTTTTCCTTTGTGGTGGTCTTCATTTCTTTTCTTGATTAGTTCATGTGACATTAGTGAGCTAATAAGGTCTTCTAGCTTCAATGTGTTCAAGTCCTTTGCTTCTTCTATTGCAGTAATTTTCGGAGTCCATGATTCGGGTAGCGCCCTTAGAATCTTCATGACTTGCTCCGATTCAGAAATTGCTTTTCCAAAACCTTTCAAAGAATTAGTGATTTTAGAGAATCTAGCAAACATTTCAGAAATATTTTCTGTATCTAGCATTTTAAAGCTTTCCAACTCTCCAATCAAAATATTTCTCCTTGTCCCTTCGACTTGAGAAGTTCCTTCATATATAGATGTTATAGTATCCCATATTTCTTTTGCGGTTAGGCAAGAGGATACTCTATCATATTCAGAAGCTGTAAGAGCACAAAATAGTGAATTCATAGCTTTAACATTGCTCTTTACAGTTCTTACTTCCTCTTCGGTCCATTTGGAAGCTCTTTCATCAATTGGCAAGATTACACCGTCTTGGATTATAATCCAAGAGTCGATATCGGTAGCCATAATGAGTTGCTTCATACGAAGCTTCCAATAGTCAAAATTGTTCCCATCAAACAATGGTGGCCTAGTAAATGATTGGCCCTCAGCAAAAGCGGAAACGGAAGTAGATTGGGATGCCATGATAATAGGATCTCTTTGGTTTAACTCAAAGACCTGCTCTGATACCACTTGTTGGTCCCGAGTTAATGGCGATTACCCAAGAGGGGAGGGGTGAATTGGGTATTTAAAAAATTATAACTTAAACAGAAAATTTATCCCGGATTAATCTAATCCCCTTAATGAAGAAACGAAATGAAAAGCAATATAATATAGAGAGCAGAAATATAAATCAAGCACATAAGATTTTTATAGTGGTTCGGGCAACCTCCCTACTCCACTCTTCCAAGCTTGATGCGAACCAAGTGCTTGTCGTTAAGAGCACTGTGATCACCAGTTTAATTAAAATTAACCGAAACACATTAAAGCTACCACTATACGGGTGATAGTGTAGAATAACGGTGAGTCGGGTCGAATCCACAGAGAGGCGATGTAGTTTTGAATTGTTTCTAAGAGAAAGAGAGGGTATAGAGAAGAGAGAGAAAGAGAAAGAGAAAGAGAGAAGAGAGAAGAGAGAGAGACGTTAGAGAGAGAGAGAGAAATAGAAGAAATTAGATAGATAAGGGAGAAGAGAGAGAAAGAAGAGAGACGTTGAAGAGAGAAAAGAAAAGAAAAAATGAAAGAAATTAGAGAGAGAAAGAGAGAAAGAGAGAGAAGAGAAAAGAAATGAAAATAGAAGAAATTGGAGAGAAAAGAAAAGGAGACAAGGCGCTAAAAGAAATTATAATTAACTAGCAACTTAATTAAAACTATTCTAAGAAAATAATAAAAGTTATGAAATTTAACTATTAAAGCAGGAAAAAGAATTACATTAAATTTAATCTAAAAATTACAAAGCATAAAATAAAGCAGTAAATCTAATCTAAAAATTAAAACTACAAATTAAAAATTAACAACTACGAAGCACTACAAATCATAAAGCAATAAAATAAAATTTACATCACCCGAATATGGAGAGCAAAATCTCCACGTAATAGAAAATTTTATTACTTGGCCCCACCTCCTCACTACGGGTCCCACAAAATGGGTCCCACCCAAGGGGTTGTGTGTGGGGTATGGGGTGCTTTTCTTGGGATGAGTGGATCCCTTTTTATAGTTGAGGGAGGGGCCCTCCCTCCCTTGTGCAATCCGATGTGGGATAGCTTGCACATTGTCTCTACCTTAGCAACCTGCCTTGGTTGCCTTCTGCCGTGATTGGGTTTACCTATTTCGCACCTTCTTTCCATTGATCACATCGAATTCGTGAGCAGATTCCTTCATGGCGAAAAGAAACGGCAGGCGTTACAAGAGCATCGAGAGCTGAGAGCCGACAATGCCGCAGCTCTGTAAGAAGGCGATGCTGGGCAGCAGCCTCGCGCTGGGGTCTTTGCAGTGGATCCACCTGCAGTTCTCCAGGGTCCATGGCCAGCGTCTGGAACGTGTCCGGGTGGTTGAAGACGACGTGGTTTTTGGTGGCACTGGGATACCAGGACGAGATGGCTGCGGGCATGAATTTTCCATCTGTCGAAATCTGGGAAGGGGAGAATTGCGTTTTCCTAATGGGATAGAGACTCAAGGTTGGAATCTTGAGCGATGTGAAGTCCTGATATTGGCGGGCTCTTCGATATCGTGCGTGGGTTTTCCTTTTCCGCTTGTTCCAGCTCCGAATCGTCTCCGGAACTCGCCAGCAATGGCTACCGGTTTAGATCCTTCGCTCGGGAAGGCTTGGCGTTGGTTGATTAATCCTGCTGCAATGGACGGCAATGGACAATTTTCTGGTTGCTGCAGTCGGTGGCGTTAATTGATGGTGGCCGTGCCTGGTGCTGAATTTCTATGGCTGCCGGTAACTGAAGATGTCGAGGCAGGTTTTGGGGATGACAAGCAGAGATTGTGGTCGACGTTGCTAGTTCGTGTGGATGCGCTGCCGGATTTGTGGAAGATGCAGGCCGGAGCTGCTTGGATCGTTACAGCTAGGAATTGGAAAATGGAATAGGGGGAGATGGAGATGGGTTGAAGCAGTGGAGTGAAAGGAGCTGACGAGGGAGCTCGGGCTGTGATCGTGGCTGCTTCCATTTGCTTTTGTTCGATTGATTTTTGGGTGGCTTGAAAATTGAATTCGGATTTTGGATTTAGGTGGCTTGAAGAGGGCGCTGCACGTCATCCTGCTGGCGGTTGGAGCAGAATGAAACGGGTGGTTGAAGCTTGGATCAGCCAGCTGAGTTTTGGTCGTTTAGAAGCAAACTGGATTTTGCGACTGGTTGGGTGCGTGCTTTGAATTTCATGGCTACCGTGTTGCGAAAAATTGATGCCGAAATCAAGGTTAGCTTGCTGGTCGGAAAAATGGGTTTGGAGATGGAGAAGTCGAGCAGCTGATCACGGCTACGGTACGCCGTAGATCTGTGGACCGGCTGACTGCCGAGGTTCTGGTTGAATTTTGGGGAAGATGGAGCACCATAGCAGGTGCTCCGGCGGTGTTTTGCAGTAACTGTGCACATGCAGAAAACGAAAACAGATTTAAATATTTAATTTTTTTTCAAAATGATTTTAATAAGCTTGCAAAGATTTTTAATTTACTTTTCTTTTTAGCCCTTTTTGACCTTATTTATTATTATTATTATTATTATTATTATTATTTTATCTTAAAATGTTTTGACAATTTGTTTTATAACCATATTTTAGATTATATTTATAACTGTATGTATGATTTTTCTAATTAGGTGGTTTTATAATTTTTACCCATATTTCAATGTGAGCCTATTTAATCCCTTTTAGCTTGTCTAATTATTTTTATAATTTTATATTTTCCAAAGTATTGCAAAAATGACCCGTTTTATATTAAAATTAAAGATTCTACCAAAAATATGATTTTCATAAAATTTCGCTTAAAACATGCATTTAATTATCATTTTAATATTTAACAACGTGAATTTAATATAAAATTAAAGAAAAATTTTTAGACTTATCACTCACACTCCTTGTTACTTGGGTTCCACTATTGTATTCCTCAAATACAATTAGAGCCACTGCTCTCTTCTAGATTCCAGCTCTATGGGGCATCAACAAATCATAGCACAAGTAGGTGATGAGTTCCACTCCAATCACACACTACTTTGCTTACACTTGATCTTAGTTCCTCAAACTAAATCAAGTTCAATAGAAACAAATGAAATAACAAAAGAGTCTACACTTTATAGATGTGTAGAAGCAATTTGGCGCAGAGAAGAACTCGTAGTATTTGGCTTTGAAGATTCAGAAGTTGAGCTCTTGTAGTTTGAAGCGAAGTTCTTCTTCTTTGGATTGGCTTGATCTCTTTAATGCTCTTGAAGGCAGGAGTTATGCACACTTAATGATTTCAGTTACTTCCCTCGTTCACAATGAATGCCTTTTATAATTGTGGAGGGAATCCGAACGTTTGAAGGTAGGTGGCACGCATTTAATGCGCCAACGTTCGAATATTTTCCGACCGTTGCAACCCAAGTCGCAGGTGGAGTCGACTTCGGGTGCGACTTCACCCAAGTCGCAAATGGAGTCGACTTCGGGTGCGACTTCACCTTCCGTAGCGTCTTTAAGTTTCAGGTAGAGTCGACTTGGGCATCGACTTAACCCAAGTCGCAGGTGGAGTCGACTTTGGTGTACGACTTCACTTTGGCAGTTATCTTGATGAACTTGAAATCTTTGGGATGCTTTTGTTTTGCTTAGATTTCTTCATGCCTGTTGTTCTTCCCTGATTTAGTTCTCTTTGAATCATTAGGTCTTTACTTTAGCTCATTTCCTTTAGCTCCATGATTTGCAATCCTTGAATCCATGAGTCTTGAATCATGTAATCTTTGAACAAGTTCTTGGTTGAGTTTATCCATCTTGCTTGGACTTGGATTTAGTCTTCATATGTTTCGGTTTGAGCATCTAGGTTGACTTGATTTTCATCTTCATACAAGTTTGTCTCGAAATCGGTTAATCCCAACTTGTCTTCTGAAATTTCTCCTCTGCCCGATCGAAGTCGATGCCGGAGTCGACTAGGTCTTCGACTTCGCCCAAGTCGCATGTTGGAGTCGACTTGATCTGCGACTTCGGTGCCCCCAGATCTCAGTTTCAACTCTGGACGGAAAACGACGCCTCCAAGTTGCTACTGGAGTCGACTTGGCCTGCGACTTCACCTCAAGTCACAAGTGGAGTCGACTTGGGTTGCGACTTCGGCACTTCGGGGTCTTGACTTCAACTCTGGAAGGAATCGTCATTTTGAAGTCGATGCTGGAGTCGACTTGGTCTGCGACTTCGCCTCAAGTCGCATGCGAAGTCAACCTCGTTTGGGACTTCGGCAGTTCATCTTCCCATTTTCAACTCTGGAAGGATTTAGCATATTGAAGTCGATGTTGGAGTCGACTTGGGGAACGACTTGGCCTTCCATGCTCTATTTTCTTCAAATGTATATGCCTTAAACATTTCCACAAACATGTTAGTAGCCAAGACTTACTCAAATTGATTTGTTAATCATCAAAACATAGATTTAACTTGTTTTCCACATATTTCCAAGACTTGAGTCCATGGAGGAAATTTTTTCTATGTCTTTGTAATAGGACTCCTCTATCAAAGACAAGTTTCTCGTAAAATTCAGAGACAATTTAAACATCCAAGAAACCTTTGTAATTGAATTTTATCTTTTATTTCGTCTGAAAATTTTTCAGCAAAAATTATAGCTCTATTGATAGGCTAAATTGTTTTATTTTTTATACTAAATCCTAAAAATGTTATTTCCGTTTGGAATAGTTTTAATTTTCTTTCTGATAAAGCTAAGCCATTTTGATGAATGATGGTTTTAAATGTTTTAAGGTGACGCCAATGCTGCTGTATAGAATCAGAGAAAATTAAGACGTCATCAATATAGACAATAATGAATTCACTATATTTATAAAAAATGTCATTCATTATATTTTGAAATTCTTAAGGGGCATTTTTAAAACCAAATGGCATAACATTCCATTCATAATGACCAAATGGAACATTAAATCCAGTTTTATACTTATCTTCTTTTGCAATCTGGATTTGCCAATATCCAGATTTTAAATCAAATTTTGAAAATAATTTTGCCTTTATAATTCTATTTAATAAATCTTTTTTATTAGGTAAAGGATACCTAATCCATTTTAAAACTTTATTGAGCGGTTTATGATTTATGACTAATCTTGGAGTGCCTCTTTCTATTTCTGCTACGTTATTCACATAGAATGATGAGCAACTCCAAGGAGATTTACTTGGTCTTATTAATTTTTTTATCTAATAAAGTTTTTATTTCTTTTTTATAAAATTCTAGGAGATCAGCATTCATTTGAATGGGTCTGGCTTTAGTTGGAATTTTATCTTCATTAAATCCTTCTATATAAGGTAATTTTACTATATGTTGTTTCATATTCCAGAAAACATTAGGAAACTCAGAGCATACTTCTTTGGCAAGTTTATTTTTAAATTCTTCTATAGGTTTCTTTAAAGGACCTTCAATTTCCTTCTCTATATGTTTAATAGAATTTTGATCTTGGAGATGACAAAGGAACTTTCTTTTATAATCTAGGGTATTTTTTAGTTCTGCTAATAAGGAAGCTTCTGGAGGTTTTATAAATGCAAATAAGGTTTCTTTAGTTTGAATTCCTTCATCAGTTACCGAAAATAGTTTTAAGAGTTGAAGGAATGGTGTTCCAAGGATAATTTTCTGTTGCATATTCTTGATTAATATAAATGAGGTTTGAAGACATAATTTTTTATTATAAATATGAGCCGAGGGCAATTTATACTTAACAATCATATCCGTTCCATCAGCCGTTGCTATGGACGATTTTTTTTTTCAAAATATTTAGGAGGAATTACACCTTCATTTATACAATTGAGATCTGCTCCTAAATCTACTAGTGTCGTAAGGCTGATAGAGAATTCTTCTGGAAGATCAGGGATTTTTAAAGTAATTTTTATATATCATTTTTGTGATATGATTTTTTGAGCTTGATTACATGAAGCATGGATTGAGGATTTGGCTTTATTATTTTTAATGATTTGTTGTAAATGTTGCTCAAAATCCTCTTGATCATTTTCTTCTTGCTCAAGATTTATAGATAATTCCTTTAATTCTAAAACTTGAATTCTATTTCTCAATTCAGCAATTTTTTTTTTCATTTCTTTTATTTCTTGAGCTAATTCATAAGTTGATTGAGGCTTTGAAACATTTTTTAAATATTTCCTTTGATTTTTTATAATATTCATCATAGATGATGATTCTGGTATAATTAAAGGTTCAGGAGTGCTTGTTATACGTACAAATTTATTTAAGAGTTCAGCTTTCTACTGAGGATCTTCAATTTGGTTTATTATATCTAACAAAGCTTGATTTGATCCATTCATCATATTTAAAGAATGATAGTCAGACTCAGAAGAAGTCTGATAATCTTTTGGACTATTAGAGCACTGATAGTGATGATCATTTTCCGATACAAAATTTTCTTTTATATAATTCAGTTGATATTCTTCTTCGTTGTCTGAGGATTCTGAACTTATTTCACTTTCAGAAGTGACTATAAGATTATTTAATTTTTTAGTTAATTCTTCTATACTAAAGCTTTTATCTGTTAAAAGTTCTTTAATTTGTCGTTTATAACATTTAGAAGCATAATGTCCAGTTTTTCCACATTTATAACATTTGATTTCTTTAACATCCCTTTTCTTTGATGATTTTAGTTTATATTTTTTGAATTTCTTTTTAGAATAATATTTATTAGAGGATTTTTCTTTAAGAGGTTTTTCTCTTGATCTTTCTTTGTATCTTTTTGCTTTTGGGTATTTTGATCCTTTTAATATAGTTTTTTGAACCAGAGATTGTTCAATACCATAGTGAGAACAAAAGATTGATAAATCTTGAGATTTTAGGAATTTTGTTTCATCCATCTTCTTTTGTTGATATAATTCTATACCTACTTGTTTGATTTTTGCAAATAATGTACCCCAGGTATAGTTGTCATATTCTAATCTGCCTTCATTTTCTTGTTTTATTAATGTTTTTACTTTAGCTTCTAAGATAGAGGGTAAACCTTGAAGGAATTTTTCTTTATAGACAACTTTATGTCCATCTTTTAACATTAATAAATCTGTTAAAAATACATCTTTATACCATCTATATTTTGCAATTTTCTTACATCTTAATTTTAGTAATCTTTCTCTTATAACTGATTGATAATTTTCAATAGTGCCCAAAAATTGATATAAGATAGTACTGACTAAAGTGTTGACAGGGTCTGGTTCATGTAGAATTTTCATATGTTCATCATGTGATAGTTGGATATCCCACCACGCTTTTAGCTGACCGATGAAACCCCAAGCAAGACACATGGTTGTTTCAGATTTCGAGATCTTTTTTAAGGATTGAAGCATTGTTGCATATATAATCATACTATTTGTTATATTCCATAATTGATATTTGGAAGCTTCATCAATATTCCATTCATACATAGAGTTAAGATTGAAGGAGTTCTAAGCATTTGGCCTTTCTTCATCAAACTGTTGATCCATTGGAGAGGGCCGATGGTAATAGTTTTTTCCCATAGTTAATTTATTTAGATTTATAGGAGGATTCTCTGTTAGAGTTTGAATATAACTTTTTGATTTATTTTTTAATTGTTGGATTTTATTTTTTGTTTCCTGTGAACTAGAAGGTGGTTGTGATATCATAGAAGATATATCTTCTTTTTTATCTTCTAAAAATAAATCTTTAAATGCTACTTCTAAGGGTGTTTTATAAAATGATAAACTTTTTGGTTTATTTTTGTCCTTTCTTAATTATTTTTCAATATTTATCAATATATAATTGGTAAAATTATTTTGTTCTATAACTTGTGATAAATTTTTTATCTATACTGGATTATCTTTATAGCTTGTTTTTTTATATGGTTATTGGATTACTAATCCATCCAGATCTTTAGCAGAATGATTATTTTTTCTTTCTGGTTGGATCTCATCTTCTGAGGATACTTCTATTTTTTCATTTGTTTTTAACATATTTACTGATATTTTTACTTTATTATCGTACCATTCAAAGAAATATACATTAGTCTTTGTTTGTTTGCAATAATTTACCCATTTTTCTATAAGCTTTCTTAATTCTAATCCTTTATAGGTTTTTGAAATCCATTCTGTTTTTTGTTTATTATAATCTGCTTTATATTCTTTTAGTAAATTATCATAATCAAATTTATAAGTAATTTCATTTAATTGAAAGTCTGATTCTAATGGTTCTGGTTCAGGTTTGGCTATGTGATGATCAAAATGTAACGGGAACCTTTCAGAGGTGGACGATAGAGTTTTTCTATTTGGGATTATATTTATGGGTTTAGGGGTAATAAGTCTTGATATACAAACAGAATATCTCTATGGTACTAGTTCAAAATGTAACGTTATATTATCAGAATTTTCTGTTATAGATTTAATTTTTTCAGATGATTGTTCTGGAATATTTAGCTTTCTTCCTTTTCTAGTTTCCATTCAGAAGAAAGATCTACATCCAACCATAAAATCTTTTTTGGTTCAATCTTTTTATCAATTGGATTGGTTATAAAATAAGGAGTAGCTCCCTTTTCTTGTGAAACAAGAGATTTAGGAACTAGGGTTTTCATGACTTTATAATAAATTCTATACTGTATACACAAGGGTTTAGATCCAAGTTTCATATCAAACCCTTGGGTTTGTATAAGTAAGGACAAAACTTCTAAAGCATGAGGATCTGTAAGACTAACTGAAAAATTCGGAAAGCTGTTGAAGTATACAGGTCCAGCATGAAGAGAAGTCTGAATAATTCCTAATATAGAATCTGAAAAGGTTTTATGACGAATATCTTTTAAGCATGCTAATACAGATGCTTGTAAGCCTGCTCTGACTAACGGTTGAATAGCAATCTGTATTAAACCTAAATGAAGAAATTTAAACTGTTGTTCACATAATTCTTTTAAGGCTTTCTTTTCTAATAGCTGGATTTGGTGTGATCCTGCACCAAACTCTAAGACTGTTTCAAGAGTTTTAATTCTAAATTCTGTCTTAAAATCAAAAGTTCATATTTTATAAATTTCTTTTGTAGGTACCTTTGGAATTTTCCAATTTTGGATTGATTTTTCGATATTCTCATAAGTTCCTTCTGACATATTCTGATTTCATCTAGTTCTACTAAATGAATCTCAATATCTCGGCTAGGTTGAAGAACAAGCTTGCAAATAAACTTTTAAGAAATCTCACTAAAATCACAAAGTCGCGCATCCCAGCATTAGCCGTGTGAAAGGCGTGAAGGCATTTTAAGTCGTTGACTGTGAAAAGAATGAGTTCTCTTAAAAGAATGTTTTCATCTTCTTCTTCTTCTTCTAGCCGAGATACTGAGATTCATTCAGTAGGACTAGATGAAATTCAGAATATGTCAGAAGGAACTTATGAGAACATCGAAAAATCAATCCAAAATTGGAAAATTCCAAAGGTACCTATAAAAGAAATTTATAAAATAGGAATTTTTAATTTTAAGACTGCATTTAGAATTAAAACTCTTGAAACAGTCTTAGAGTTTGGTGTAGGATCACACCAAATCCAACTATTAGAAAAGAAAGCCTTAAAAGAATTATGTGAAAAATAATTTAAATTTCTTCATTTAGGTTTAATACAGATTGCTATTCAACCGTTAGTCAGAGCAGGCTTACAAGCATCTGTATTAGCATGCTTAAAAGATATTCGTCATAAAACCTTTTCAGATTCTATATTAGGAATTATTCAGACTTCTCTTCATGCTGGACCTGTATACTTCAACAGCTTTTCGAATTTTTCAGTTAGTCTTACAGATCCTCATGCTTTAGAAGTTTTGTCCTTATTTATACAAACCCAAGGGTTTGATATGAAACTTGGATCTAAACCCTTGTGTATACAGTATAGAATTTATTATAAAGCCATGAAAACCCTAGTTCTTAAATCTCTTGTTTCACAAGAAAAGGGAGCTACTCCTTATTTTATAACCAATCCAATTCGTAAAAAGATTGAACCAAAAAAGATTTTATGGTCGGATGTAGATCTTCCTTTTGAATGAAAAATAAAAAATAGAAGAAATTCGTAATGATCTAGAATTAGGAACTACAGATTTAATAATATTAAAAAATTACATAGAAAATATTAATTAACAGATAGTTCATTTAGAATAAAACGAAGAGAAACCGGCCCCAGAATGGTATCAGAGCATGGCAAAAAATCATCAAAATAAAATAAAAACATCAGGATATTATAAGTTTCATAGCAATCCAATAAATAAATATTTACAAAAAGTAAATTATACAAAATCATTAGAAAAAGAAATAATGAATACCAAATACCAATTGGAAATTAAACAAGAAATTAAAGAGTTACCAAAAATGGATAAATTAGAGAATAGTGAATGGATAGATGAATATTATGGCAACTAATCCTGAATTAGAGTATCATAATCAAATAATAAATAATATATATTCATTAAATATAGAAAATCAAGTTTGTGCGTGTGCTTTTAGAAATTTAATTAGAAATTCAATAGTATCTTTAGAAATCTTATACAGAATACTACAAATAGGAGAGAAATAAGAAATTTAAAGTTAAAAATAGTTGTATATAAACATGTAGAAGGATAGCTATCTACAATCATAGAAATCAAATACACATAATGAAAAGAATTGAATATTTAAATTTAGCTATAAAAGAAAATAATATTAAAAATATTATGTCAGAAAAATTTGAAATCAAATGTCATTTCTTAATAGAAAATAAAAAACATTCAATACATAGTGAAAATTCTGAATACAACACAATAATGATTTAATTATAAATTTAGCCGAACATATGAAATCAAATCATGACAAATTAAAAAGAAAAATAGAAACTATAAAAAATCTGATAGAAGAAAGAAATAAAGCAAGTTCTATATTAGTAAATAATCTAGAATATATAAAGAATCAAAATATAGAGTTAATGGAAAAACAGAAAATGGAAAATATTAGATTAAAACAGATAATTGAAAAAATAAGAGAAGAACCAAAACAGACAGAGATTAAGATATTAGAGAAATTAATAAAAGAAATGGAAAATATAAACAAAATATCACAAGATATTAAAGAATTAATAATTTGATAATATGTTCGAAACAGAATTACAAATAGATTACAAATTAGCATTAGAAATAGCTAAGAAATGGCATAGTGATCCTATTGGACAAACATCATACGAAGGAAAATCGACATCAGACATAGCATATCCTAGAATTTTTAATTTACAAATAATTTTACTTATCAAAATCTGTGAAAAAATAAATATATTGAATAATAAAGTAGATCTGTTAGAAGAAAAATTAAAAGTATTGGCTACAAATCAAGCAGTAGATAATTTAGAATTAATGTTTAAAGGATTACAATTACAAAAGGAGCCTTTAAAGATAGAAAAGAAACAAAATAAATGGAAAACCTGGTAAGTTTTAAAAATAAACAAAAACTAATAATAAATATTAGTGAAATAATAGATATATATCAACAATTAGAAAAATTTAGAAATCAAAAGCTAGATTTAATTAAAAAGACAAAGATTTATGAAAAAGATAAATTAATATCTAAAAGTGCTATAATAAAAACAGCTACAGAACAAGAAATAAGTTGTATAGATCCAGCTGATCAAGTAAGTATACCTTTAATAACTAAAGTAGATAAAGATAAAATCAAAAAGAAAAAATATAAAGAAACTCATGTAGGACTAGTAATAATAGGAATACAATGACTACATAATAGTGGAAGTGGAGCAAAAACATTAGTATGTTTATATGATGAAAGAATAATGAATTTAAAACAACCAATTATAGGAAGCTTTGAAATATATATGAATGAAAAAAGAGCTATACTATATTTTTTACCAAACTTTGTAATGAACACAAATGAAATGCTAGAAAATATTAAATTAAGAATAAAAACAATAGGATACAATATGGTAACAGGAAGTAAGAATTTAAGAATAACCACAGGATTTATAGGAAAAATGCAAGAACACAGCAACGTTAGATATAGATTAAATACAGAGGAATTAGAAAAATTAATGATAAGTAAAGGAGTAAAAGCTTTGCCAGGAGTAAAAATAGATGGATTAGTAAATTCAGGAAAAGAACGGGAACTTGTAACGCCCTAGGCCTAACAGTAAGGTATTGTCCGCTTTGGGCCTCGGCCCGCACGGTTTTACCCCTTTTGGGTTCATGCGCATCCCGTCCTTCCCGAAAAGGCGCCTCACTGAGGTACCTGGCGGCCTTTACTTATAACCCAGGCTCCCCCTCATCCTAACCGATGTGGGATTCCACATCCACCCCTCCTTGGGGCTCCAGCGTCCCCGCGGGACACCACCGGCGGAGGTCGGGAGTCGGCTTTGATACCATTTGTAACGCCCCAGGCCTAACAGTAAGGTATTGTCCGCTTTGGGCCTCGGCCCGCACGGTTTTGCCCCTTTGGGTTCACGTGCATCCCGTCCTTCCCCAAAAGGCGCCTCACTGAGGCACCTGGCGGCCTTCACTTATAACCCAGGCTCCCCCCTCATCCTAACCGATGTGGGATTCCACATCCACCCCCCCTTGGGGCTCCAGCGTTCCTGCAGGACACCACCGGCGGAGGTCGAGAGTCAGCTCTGATACCATTTGTAACGCCCCAGGCCTAACAGTAAGGTATTGTCCGCTTTGGGCCTCGGCCAGCACAGTTTTGCCCCTTTGAGTTCACGCGCATCCCGTCTTTCTCCAAAAGGCGCCTCACTGAGGCACCTGGCAGCCTTCACTTATATAACCCAGGCTCCCCCCCTCATCCTAACCGATGTGGGATTTATTTTTCTATTCTATTTTGACGAATCTTAGCTCGTAAAGATAATTTTTAAGAACTACTAAGCCGGAAGTTTCTATTTCTATCATATTTCTAATTTTCTCTATCTTTTTTATTAGTAAAGGACTTCCTAATTAGGTTATTTGATTTAATAAATCTATATTATCGATTATTTTTTCTAGGTTTTTTATTATTTTTTCTAGATTACTAATTACTTCAAATTTTAATTCTAAACTTCTCATTCTTTTTAGGAGTTCTCTTATCTCATCTACTATGTCACGAGTTTCATTAAAATTCATCTTCTGAAAAATAAGTTAAAGAATTACGGTTTTAGAGGGCTCACCTTTGTAATGCTAAGTTACTGGGTGGTTAAGTATTTTACAGATTTATTTAATTTATCTAACTTAGTCTTGAATTCGTCTACTACTATTTTTAATTCCTGTACTTCGCATTCTAAATTTTCTTTGTTTTCTAGTAATATATTATATAGATCTGCATTTCTTTGTATTATTATATTTTTTTCTTTTATAATATTTGCTAGTACTTTGCCTATATATGCTAAGTTTTTCAATATTGAAATCATTTTTGAGATTCAGAGTGGTCCCTTGGTTTAAATTTTATAAAAAGCGGGCTATATCGGATATGATTTCTTAGAATATAATTTTTATTCTTATGATGAGATTTATTTTTATATATTACTTCTTTTGGTTTTACTGTTTATTTAACATAATTTATCTTTTCTTTCTTTCGCGTTCATTCTTAAGGTAGAAAATTTCAACCCAAATGGACAACACATGTCACGAGATGCGGGATTTACGAACTACCTTAAGGGATTAAAACCTACTTTGAAAGAGAGATAATTTATGTTAGATGATTTTCAAACCAAACCTTTTTTCATATATTAAAACATTTCTCATCAAAGAAATAACAATTACATTATTCAGAAATCAGGGATCCGAAGACGCCCTTTTGTTACTACTCCATTTTTCTAACAAAGGATACTGATGTATTAATAAGAAATTTCATAATAATACTTACAGAGTGACTCTTGAGCGCCTGACTTTGATTTCGTTGCTCTACTCTCCTTTTCTCTTCTGTTCTCTCTCTCTTATATTTTTTCTTCTTTGTTTTTTTTCTTAGATAGAGGTCGGATCTCAAAGAGGTGCTCGACGGACTTCAAAAATTATAAAAAGATATTCTAGCTTATCTCCTTTGACTGTTACCAGCGCACTTGCTTTTACTGTTAGCGATGGAATCGCATTATTCACAGTGAAATGTAAAGCGCACATAGGTGGTAATAGTGAAGGAATCTTAAAAAGCAAACTATGTACAGATGCGTTGTCAGAAAGCAAGCTACAACGCATCGCAAAATTCAAACTGATATGACTAAAAGACCTTACATGACGTAAATAAAAGTAAAAGAAAATTAAAGAGGATAACTATCACTAAGGCCTCTGTCCTTTGCTCCTATCAGAATAGACGCTGTCTCCTGTTCTTGATAGGTTGAGAATCTTTACGAACTGCTACTGTTGAGATTAAGGTTCCATTCTGTTTGGTAGATTATGTGCTTCTATTCCATCATAACTTTCTCCTGAGTCCGAATGAGGACTTGCTGGGTAATCTGGTACTGATGAGCAATGAAAATCTCCTATTTCTACAGCATTCTTGTAGGCATTAATATGTTGAAGATGTTCTATGATGTCTTTCTTCTTCCAGTAATTACTAGAAAAATCATGACCACTGTAATTATTGGTAATTGCAAATATCTTAAGATGTGGTTCTTCTGCTACTAAATAAGAAAATGCTGAGTAAACTTTATTATGGTCCGAAGCACATTCGAATTCTCTCCAGGCCATTATTCTGGCAGCTGTGTCTTCTTATGATACTTCTGCTATGCTAAAATTTTCTTCACTAGTTTGTGTTTGTAGAGGAGCTGCTCTGTTAACTGATCTTACTAATACGTAATGCTTGGCTGGTACTGGTATTTTATAAAAACTTGGTGGAATTGATTGGACTTCTATATTGACGAACCCATTAAAACAATTCTTAATACTCAACATGTGCCTTACTACTGATGCCAATCTCCAAGATATTTCTTCTAACTGAATAATCTGCTCTTCGTGAGTTACTATGATTCTGGCTACCAGTCCATATGCCCATAACTGCCTTAAGTTAAATCTTACTACTTCTTCATTAACATAATTGATATTTAACTGTCTAAATCTAGAGAGGTCTATAGAGCATCTGTAAATGAAAAATCCTTTTTGGCATTGACAATGTACTTCATTTTCATGATTCTGACCTTGATATGTTTTTTATACAATTTCCATTCCAATAGGGCGATTTTCTGCATGCTTTGCTAGGAATCTCAAGGCTTTCTGTACTGCTACTTGCTCTTTCATTTTATTTTCTCCCCAAATTTTCAAAATTCTTCCTTTTACTTCTTCTAGCTTGGGAGAAATAGTGCTTCTCTTGTCTTCCCAGTTCTTCATGCTTTCATACAAATATTCCTTTTCTACAATTTCTAACTGCTTGTTTTTCTGCTTCTCTTCTTCTAATTCTTTCTTTAACCATATAATCTCTGATTCTCTATTTTTCTTTTCTTGTTCCATTATGAGATATGCTTCCAAAGAGGAATTTTTTTACTGCTGGTAGGGATACTTGTTGTGGGGTTAAATTAATTTGTGAAGTAGAGGCTACAAAAGCTTGAGAATTTTTCTCTGATAAATAATCGGCTGCTATTCCAAGGACATTTTTGTAATATGGCTGATTTCTACTGATCCATAGGTTGTCTAAGATAATATGGTCTTCAGGGGTAAGTTGTAAATGAAAGGGTATTCTGAAATGGAGGTTTGATCCATGTGGAATAATAGGTAAAGAAAGAGTAGGGTGAAGGGGGAAAGGAGTATTTTGAAAAGGGTTGAGATGAAGGGGTTTGTAAAGAGGTTGGTTGCCATTGTTTATTGCCATTGCTGCAAAAAATAAAATATTTATCAAATCTAAAATATGACTTATTCTAGGGGGTTAGTAATTGCCAAATTATCTTTGGCAGTATACTATACATATTATACTATCTTCTACAAGTATCTTTCTAATAATACCTTTTACCTTTTCTTCTATGATAGATGCTAAATTTATCATACTATTTTTGATTGCTGCTGACTATATAGAGCCTGTAGGAAAATTTGTCATGCTATAAGACGAGTAATGGAATTTATTAAGAATTCTATATCTGGAGTTATCCATTCAATTTGTTCTTTATAATATTGTTTAACACTCTCATCTGTTGCAGTTTCTAAATTTACTCTATACCAATGCTCTTGTTGTCTTAGAATATACAATGTTTTTCTATAATACGATAACCAAATCATGCTTCAGAATTAACAATAGTTCTAGATAGATAGTCTGCAATAAAATTATTTGTTCCTTTAATATGTTCAAAATTTACTTTTAATCCTTTACCTTGAATTGTATTAATGAAAGAAATTCATCTTTTACTATAAATTTTTCTTTCATTTTTCTTTTTGTAAAACTGAACTATAGCATAACAATCTGTTCTAAGAGTAAATTCATTATTTAGATATAGTCTAAATTTATCTAATGCATTTATTACTCTAGTATTTCGTAATCTAAACTGGTTAAACAAGTTTCTTTCTGTCTGAATTGTCTAGATTCATATCTACTTATTTCTTATATATTTGAATAGCTTTCTTTCGAAGGTTTAACTTTTAATACTGCTCCCCATCCTAATTCACATGCATCTACTTTTACTATTTTATATTCAGTTTCTAATGGTAATTTTAGTCTTGGTAAATTTCTAACTTTTTCTTTAATATTTTGTACTAATTTAACATCTTCTTGATTAAAGTATCTCTGACCATTTTTACTCGTTTTCTTATATAGATAATTTGTACTTTTATGTAGGTTAGGAATAAAATTTCTAGCATAATTTACTAATCCTAAAAAATTTTGTAATAACTCTAATGTTTCTAGTTTATCTGGCATTTCTAATATTTTTTGAGACATATGTGGTTGGAGTTCTATATATCCTTTACCTATTTTTTGTCCTAGAAATTCTATATATCCTTTTGCAATTTCTAGTTTATTTTTGGATATAATAATTCCATTTTCTATAATTCTTTTCAATACTTCTTCTACATGTTTATAGTGTTCTTTTAGTGTTTTACTTGCTATTAATATATCGTCAATATATACAAAGACATAATTTAATTCCTTAAATATCTTATCCATTCTTCTTTGGAATATGCTAGGAGCATTTATTAATCCAAATGGCATAACTAGCCATTTATAATGTCCTATTGGTGTTATAAAAGTTGTCCATTCTATTTGTTCTGGATCCATTCTTATCTGCCAGTATGCACTTTTGCAATCTAGCTTACTAAAGTATTTTCTATTTTGAATTAGGTTTATTAAATTATCCTTGTTAGGGATTTTATATCCATCTTCTA
This sequence comes from Annona cherimola, assembly GCA_030490835.1. NCBI lineage: Eukaryota > Viridiplantae > Streptophyta > Magnoliopsida > Magnoliales > Annonaceae > Annona > Annona cherimola. Next base: position 15,951,504 of record CM059971.1, on the reverse strand, counting down.
TAGTATTATCATTTAGCCTTTTATAATTTATTACCATTCTTGCTTTTCCTCTTTTTTGTTCACTATGATTTCTAACTAGAAAGGCAGCGCTTCTATGTTTACTATGGCTTGGTCTGATAATTTTTAATTTTAGTAATTCATTTATTTGTTTAATAAATTCCTTTTTGTCTTCTTCATTATATTCTATTTCTCTAGTTCTAATGGTTAAGTCGGGATTTATTATTTCTAAATGTGCTATTTCTTTGTTCTTTTCCCAATGTTTTTGTGGGTCTTCGCCTATGATTTGTGCTTGTTCAGCTAGCTGTATTATCCTTGCAATATTATCATTTATCTGATAAGTTGGTTCTACTTTATTTATTTTGATTTCTAAAATTTCTTCTAGCTAATATTTTAATTTTATATTTTCTAATTCATTATCTAGATTATTTTCTAATTTTTTACAATTATTTTGGTTTTGATTTGGGTGGGTTATGGTTCCACCACGCTCCGCATGTTCTCTGATAGTTGGTATTAATGACATTCTTTTACTGATAGAAATATAATTTTTACTTATGGAAAATAGTCCTTCTAAGCTAAGCATAAAGTTTAATCCTAAAATAAATTCTGAATAAGGCAACTCATGTACTAATATTTTAGGTAACTGGTATTTTTCTGTTAATTTGTTGTTATTTTGAACAAATTGTATTTGAATACTCATTATTGAATTTGTAAATCTTAATGTTTCTCCATTTGCTAATTGTGTTAAAGTATCTATTATTTCACTAATAAAGTAAAAACTTATGAACAATTACAAGATGTAGTATTCAGAAAATTAGAAATTCCTTACGAAAATATTATGAAAAAATATGATTTAGAATTAGCATATGAAAATAAAAATAATAGCAGTTTTGATTTCAAAAGAATAATAAAAAATCCCAAAGAATTAAATAATTATATTATAGATATAAAAATGGCAGATATAGCTGAAAGCAGCATGACTAGTATTAATAAAAGATTTAGAATAGAAAATCCACCTCCATCAAGAAGGGAAGAAGAATCTCAGAGACCACTTAGACAACCTACTAGATTAAAAGAAGAAGATATAAATAAAGTTGGACTAGAAAAAGGAAAAATAAACCCAGTAGAAACTATAAATCTACCAGCAACATTCCAAGGAGGCAGTATATTAACAATATATCTAAACAATCCACAATTATGGAAAAATACAATATCAAGATGGGAATCAGATGCTGTTAGAGCATGGTTAACTAGTGATAAAAAATCAGACATATTTGCTTATTTAGAAACTCTATTAGGAGAAGTAGTTGCAGGAATTTATAATGAAGCAAAAATAACTAAAGCATCAGAAATAGAAGAAATAAAGAAATTAGGAGACAATCCTTATAATTTTACTAAATCCATAAGAACTTGTGTTATAGGATTTGATCCAAGTAGAAATAATACCAATGAATAAGATAATGCGTATAGAGATTTAGAACAGTTAAACATAGAAAGTTGGAATTATATAGAACAATTTAGTAAATTATATATAGCCTATGCTAGTAAAGCAGGAAAATATTTTGATGAAGGTATAGGAAACAAATATTTATTAAGACTGCCAGGAGAATTAGGAAAAGAAATATATGAAGGATGGAAAAGTGGAAATTATCCAAGTAATGTAGGAGTAGGAGCTAGAATAGTTTACACATATTATAAATTACAAGAAAAATGTAGAGAATATATCATTCAAAAATAAATTAAAAAACAATCGTATAAATTCTGTCAGAATATTTATACTAGTCAATCGTTCCAGGATAAGAAGAAAAAGAAAGTTAAAAAGTTTAAATTAAGAAAGAGTTTTGCTAGAAAACCAGATAAAAATAGAAATGCTAAGAAATTTAACAATAATACTAGAAAATGTCACCGTTATATATGTAGAAGTCCAGATCACTTAGCTACTAGATGTACAAATTACAAAAATCAAAATAAAACTAGGGCAATGATAATAGATGATATAGGAGAAAACATATTATGCGCGTCAAGTGATAAAAAAGAAACAGTATATAGTATAACAGAAACAGAAGAAGAAAATGATATTGATATAGAAGGAAATGTATTAATAAAGGCTATGGCGGAATGGGACGAAGAGAAGAAATTCTTATGAGTTGTCAAAATAAACAAAGTCATATTTTAGAAATAGGAAAGGGTAGTTTTACAAAAGAATGTCTAGAATGTGGATATTTCTCATCATTTAATAATAAATATCAGTGTCTTATTTGTAGAATAGAGATATGTAGTAATTGTATTTATCAATATGGAATAGATCATCCGTCAATAATAAAAGAAACTATTAAACCTTCATCAAGTCACAAAACAAAGTTAGATGAAATAATAAGTAGATTAGATATATTAACAACTAAAGTAGAAACACTAAAAAAACGAATGGGATATATTTGATGAAAAATATAGAAAAGAAATTTATGATAAAATAAAACAGGAATATGAAATAAAAACGATAAATAAAAGATTAAAAAGAATAGAAAGAAGGTTACAAAAAAGAAAAACAACAGAAAAGATCGTATCTGAAGAAGAAGAAATATCAGAAACAGACACTATACAGTCTCATCAATTAGAAATAGAAAGAATAAATGAACTTGATATAAATAAATTTAATGAAAATGAACCTAATATAACCAAATTTACATCTAACACAGACATTGAGTCAGAAAAAAATAATGAACAAGAAGAAGAAATAGAAATAAATAAGTTAGAAATAGTACCTCAAACTGAAATAAAAATACAAAAACTAACAAGTCTACAACAAATATATTGTACCATTACATTTCAAAATAATGAAATTTTAGACACAATAGCAACAATAGACAGTGGTAGTACAACTAGTTTAATAACCATGGATTCATTAGCTAAAAATATTGAATTAACTAAAATAAATACTTTAACACAATTAGCAAATGGAGAAACATTAAGATTTACAAATTCAGTAATGGGTAGTCAAATACAATTTGTTCAAAATAACAACAAATTAACAGAAATATACCAGTTACCTAAAATATTAGTACATGAGTTGCCTTATTCAGAATTTATTTTAGGATTAAACTTTATGCTTAGCTTAGAAGGACTATTTTCCATAAGTAAAAATTATATTTCTATCAGTAAAAGAATGTCATTAATACCAACTATCAGAGAACATGCGGAGCGTGGTGGAACCATAACCCACCCAAATCAAAACCAAAATAATTGTAAAAAATTAGAAAATAATCTAGATAATGAATTAGAAAATATAAAATTAAAATATTGGCTAGAAGAAATTTTAGAATTCAAAATAAATAAAGTAGAACCAACTTATCAGATAAATGATAATATTACAAGGATAATACAGCTAGCTGAACAAGCACAAATCATAGGCGAAGACCCACAAAAACATTGAGAAAAGAACAAAGAAATAGCACATTTAGAAATAATAAATCCCGACTTAACCATTAGAACTAGAGAAATAGAATATAATGAAGAAGACAAAAAGGAATTTATTAAACAAATAAATGAATTACTAAAATTAAAAATTATCAGACCAAGCCATAGTAAACATAGAAGCGCTGCCTTTCTAGTTAGAAATCATAGTGAACAAAAAAGAGGAAAAGCAAGAATGGTAATAAATTATAAAAGGCTAAATGATAATACTATAGAAGATGGATATAAAATCCCTAACAAGGATAATTTAATAAACCTAATTCAAAATAGAAAATACTTTAGTAAGCTAGATTGCAAAAGTGCATACTGGCAGATAAGAATGGATCCAGAACAAATAGAATGGACAACTTTTATAACACCAATGGACATTATGAATGGCTAGTTATGCCATTTGGATTAATAAATGCTCCTAGCATATTCCAAAGAAGAATGGATAAGATATTTAAGGAATTAAATTATGTCTTTGTATATATTGACGATATATTAATAGCAAATAAAACACTAAAAGAACACTATAAACATGTAGAAGAAGTATTGAAAAGAATTATAGAAAATGGAATTATTATATCCAAAAATAAACTAGAAATTGCAAAAGGATATATAGAATTTCTAGGACAAAAAATAGGTAAAGGATATATAGAACTCCAACCACATATGTCTCAAAAAATATTAGAAATGCCAGATAAACTAGAAACATTAGAGTTATTACAAAATTTTTTAGGATTAGTAAATTATGCTAGAAATTTTATTCCTAACCTACATAAAAGTACAAATTATCTATATAAGAAAACGAGTAAAAATGGTCAGAGATACTTTATTCAAGAAGATGTTAAATTAGTACAAAATATTAAAGAAAAAGTTAGAAATTTACCAAGACTAAAATTACCATTAGAAACTGAATATAAAATAGTAAAAGTAGATGCATGTGAATTAGGATGGGGAGCAGTATTAAAAGTTAAACCTTCGAAAGAAAGCTATTCAAATATAGAAGAAATAAGTAGATATGAATCTAGACAATTCAGACAGAAAGAAACTTGTTTAACCAGTTTAGATTACGAAATACTAGGAGTAATAAATGCATTAGATAAATTTAGACTATATCTAAATAATGAATTTACTCTTAGAACAGATTGTTATGCTATAGTTCAGTTTTACAAAAAGAAAAATGAAAGAAAAATTTATAGTAAAAGATGAATTTCTTTCATTAATACAATTCAAGGTAAAGGATTAAAAGTAAATTTTGAACATATTAAAGGAACAAATAATTTTATTGCAGACTATCTATCTAGAACTATTGTTAATTCAGAAGCATGATTTGGTTATCGTATTATAGAAAAATATTGTATATTCTAAGACAACAAGAGCATTGGTATAGAGTAAATTTAGAAACTGCAACAGATGAGAGTGTTAAACAATATTATAAAGAACAAATTGAATGGATAACTCCAGATATAGAATTCTTAATAAATTCCATTACTCGTCTTATAGCATGACAAATTTTCCTACAGGCTCTATATAGTCAGCAGAAATCAAAAATAGTATGATAAATTTAGCATCTATCATAGAAGAAAAGGTAAAAGGTATTATTAGAAAGATACTTGTAGAAGATAGTATAATATGTATAGTATACTGCCAAAGATAATTTCGCAATTACTAACCCCCTAGAAAAGTCAGATTTTAGATTTGATAAATATTTTATTTTTTGCAGCAATGGCAATAAACAATAGCAACCAACCTCTTTACAAACCCCTTCATCTCAACCCTTTTCAAAATACTCCTTTCCCCCTTCACCCTACTCTTTCTTTACCTATTATTCCACATGGATCAAACCTCCATTTCAGAATACCCTCTCATTTACACCTTACTCCTGAAGACCATATTATCTTAGACAACCTATGGATCAGTAGAAATCAGCCATATTACAAAAATGTCCTTGGAATAGCAGCCGATTATTTATCAGAGAAAAATTCTCAAGCTTTTGTAGCCTCTACTTCACAAATTAATTTAACCCCACAACAAGTATCCCTACCAGCAGTAAAAAAATCCCTCTTTGGAAGCATATCTCAGAATGGAACAAGAAAAGAAAAACAGAGAATCAGAGATTATATGGTTAAAGAAAGAATTAGAAGAAGAGAAGCAGAAAAACAAGCAGTTAGAAATTGTAGAAAAGGAATATTTGTATGAAAGCATGAAGAACTGGGAAGACAAGAGAAGCACTATTTCTCCCAAGCTAGAAGAAGTAAAAGGAAGAATTTTGAAAATTTGGGGAGAAAATAAAATGAAAGAGCAAGTAGCAGTACAGAAAGCCTTAAGATTCCTAGCAAAGCATGCAGAAAATCGCCCTATTGGAATGGAAATTGTATAAAAAACATATCAAGGTCAGAATTATGAAAATGAAGTACATTGTCAATGCCAAAAAGGATTTTTCATTTACAGATGCTCTATAGACCTCTCTAGATTTAGACAGTTAAATATCAATTATGTTAATGAAGAAGTAGTAAGATTTAACTTAAGGCAGTTATGGGCATATGGACTGGTAGCCAGAATCATAGTAACTCACGAAGAGCAGATTATTCAGTTAGAAGAAATATCTTGGAGATTGGCATCAGTAGTAAGGCACATGTTGAGTATTAAGAATTGTTTTAATGGGTTCGTCAATATAGAAGTGCAATCAATTCCACCAAGTTTTTATAAAATACCAGTACCAGCCAAGCATTAAGTATTAATAAGATCAGTCAACAGAGCAGCTCCTCTACAAACACAAACTAGTGAAGAAAATTTCAGCATAGCAGAAGTATCAGAAGAAGACACAGCTGCCAGAATAATGGCCTGGAGAGAATTCGAATGTGCTTCGGACCATAATAAAGTTTACTCAGCATTTTCTTATTTAGTAGCAGAAGAACCACATCTTAAGATATTTGCAATTACCAATAATTACAGTGGTCATGATTTTTCTAGTAATTACTGGAAGAAGAAAGGCATCATAGAACATCTTCAACATATTAATGCCTACAAGAATGCTGTAGAAATAGGAGATTTTCATTGCTCATCAGTACCAGATTACCCAGCAAGTCCTCATTCAGACTCAGGAGAAAGTTATGATGGAATAGAAGCACATAATCTACCAAACAGAATGGAACCTTAATCTCAACAGTAGCAGTTCGTAAAGATTCTCAACCTAACAAGAACAGGAGACAGCGTCTATTGTGACAGGAGCAAAGCACAGAGGCCTTAGTGATAGTTATCCTCTTTAATTTTCTTTTACTTTTCTTTACTTCATGTAAGGTCTTTTAGTCATATCAGTTTGAATTTTGTGATGCGTTGTAGCTTGCTTTCTGACAACGCATCTGTACATAGTTTTCTTTTTAAGATTCCTTCACTATTACCACCTATGTGCGCTTTACATTTCACTGTGAATAATGCGATTCCATCGCTAACAGTAAAAGCAAGTGCGCTGGTAACAGTCAAAGGAGATAAGCTAGAATATCTTTTTATAATTTTTGAAGTCCGTCGAGCGCCTCTTTGAGATCCGACCTCTATCTAAGAAAAAAACAAAGAAGAAAAAATATAAGAGAGAGAGAAGAGAAGAGAAAAGGAGAGTAGAGCAACGAAATCAAAGTCAGGCGCTCAAGAGTCACTCTGTAAGTATTATTATGGAATTTCTTATTAATACATCAGTATCCTTTGTTAGAAAAATGGAGTAGTAACAAAAGGGCGTCTTCGGATCCCTGATTTCTGAATAATGTAATTGTTATTTCTTTGATGAGAAATGTTTTAATATATGAAAAAAGGTTTGGTTTGAAAATCATCTAACATAAATTATCTCTCTTTCAAAGTAGGTTTTAATCCCTTAAGGTAGTTCGTAAATCCCGCATCTCGTGACATGTGTTGTCCATTTGGGTTGAAATTTTCTACCTTAAGAATGAACGCGAAAGAAAGAAAAGATAAATTATGTTAAATAAACAGTAAAACCAAAAGAAGTAATATATAAAAATAAATCTCATCATAAGAATAAAAATTATATTCTAAGAAATCATATCCGATACAACCCGCTTTTTATAAAATTTAAACCAAGGGACCACTCTGAATCTCAAAAATGATTTCAATTTTGAAAAACTTAGCATATATAACCAAAGTACTAGCAAATATTATAAAAGAAAAAATATAATAATACAAAGAAATGCAGATCTATATAATATATTACTAGAAAATAAAGAAAATTTAGAATGCGAAGTACAGGAATTAAAAATAGTAGTAGACGAATTCAAGACTAAGTTAGATAAATTAAATAAATCTGTAAAATACTTAACCACCCAGTAACTTAGCATTACAAAGGTGAGCCCTCTAAAACCGTAATTCTTTAACTTATTTTTCAGAAGATGAATTTTAATGAAACTTGTGACATAGTAGATGAGATAAGAGAACTCCTAAAAAGAATGAGAAGTTTAGAATTAAAATTTGAAGTAATTAGTAATCTAGAAAAAATAATAAAAAACCTAGAAAAAATAATCGATAATATAGATTTATTAAATCAAATAACCTAATTAGGAAGTCCTTTACTAATAAAAAAGATAGAGAAAATTAGAAATATGATAGAAATAGAAACTTCCGGCTTAGTTGTTCTTAAAAATTATCTTTACGAGCTAAGATTCATCAAAATAGAATAGAAAAATAAAACAAAGATATACCCGAATCCCACATCGGTTAGGATGAGGGGGGAGCCAGGGTTATATAAGTGAAGGCCGCCAGGTACCTCAGTGAGGCGCCTTTTGGGGAAGAACGGGATGCGCGTGAACCAAAAGGGGCAAAACCGTGCGGGCCGAGGCCCAAAGCGGACAATACCTTACTGTTAGGCCCGGGGCGTTACAAATGGTATCAGAGCCGCCTCCCGACCTCCGCCGGTGGTGTCCAGCGGGGACGCTGGAGCCCCAAGGGGGGGTGGATGTGGAATCCCACATCAGTTAGGATGAGGGGGGGAGCCTGGGTTATATAAGTGAAGGCCGTCAGGTACCTTAGTGAGGCGCCTTTTGGGGAAGGACGGGATGCGCGTGAACCCAAAAGGGGCAAAACCGTGCGGGCCGAGGCCCAATGCGGACAATACCTTACTGTTAGGCCTGGGGCGTTACAGAACTAGAAAGTTTTATTAAAACTAAAACATTAGTACCAACTACAAATATTATGCATGAACAGATAAACGGAAGAATATCATTAAGATTTGGTGATTACAAATATAAAAGAATTATAAGTCATGAAGATGATGAAACAACAAGTACACAATCCGAATCAGAAAAATGAATAAAATTGATTTTAATAAAATAAAAACCTATAAACAATTACAAGATACAGTATTTACTGAATTAGATTTACCATATTCAAAAATAGTTAAAAAGTATAACTTAGAATTAGCATATGCGAACAAATATAATGACATTTTGATTTTAAACAAATTATTAAAGATAAAGAAGAATTAAATGAATATTTTACAAAATTAAAGATGGCAGATACAGTAGCAGAAAGCAGTATGACAAGTGTAAATAAAAGATTTAGACTAAAAAATTCGCCAGCATCAGGTAGAGAAGAAGATTTACAAAGACCAATTAGAGAACCAACAAGGTTAACAGAAGAAAATATAGAAAAACAAGGTGTTGGAAAAGGGAAAATAAACTTACCACCAGCATATCAAGGAGGAAGTATATTAACAACATATTTAAATAATCCTCAACTATGGGAAAATACTATATCTAAATGAGAATCAGATGCTGTTAGAGCATGGTTAACTAGTGATAAAAAATCAGACAAGTTTGCATAATTAGAAACATTATTAGGAGAAGTAGCTGCAGGTATTTATAATGAAGCAAAAATAACAAAAGCAGAAGAAATTGATGAAATAAAGAAATTAGGAGATAATCCTTATAATTTTACTAAATTTATTAGAACATGTATTATAGGATTCGATCCAAGTAGATCTAATACAAATGAAGAGATTTAGAACAATTAAGCATTGAAAACTGGAACTACATAGAACAGTTTAGCAAATTATACATAGCTTATGCAAGTAAAGCAGGAAAATACTTTGATGATGATATAGGAAATAAATATTTATTAAGATTACCTGGAGAACTTGAAAAGGAAATATATGAAGGATGGAAAGCTGGAAATTATCCAAAAAATGTAGGAGTAGGATCTAGAATAATATATACTTATTATAAATTACAAGAAAAATGTAGAGAATATAGCATACAAAAACAAATTAAAAAACAATCTTATAAGTTTTGTAAAAATATTTATACAAGTCAATCATTTCAAGATAAAAAAGAAAAGAAAGTCAAAAAATACAAGCTTAGAAAAAGTTTTGCTAAAAAACCAGATAAAAATAGAAATGTTAAAAAATTTGATAAAGAAAAATCAAGAAAATGTCCTTGTTATATTTGTGGAAGTCCAGATCATTTAGCAAATAGATGTAAAAATTTTAAAAATCAAAATAAAAATAGAGCAATCGTAGTAGCAGACATAGGAGAAAATATTTTGAGAGCCTCTAGTGATGATACAGATACTATATATAGTATGACAGATACAGAATCTAATGAAAGTAGTGATACAGAAGAAAATACATTAATTAAGGCATTAAAAAATGGGATGCTAATAAAAAATTATTATGAGTTGTGAAAATAAAACAAGTCATATTTTAGAATTAGGAAAAGGTAGTTTTACAAAAGAATGTAAAAAATGTGGATATTTTTCTTCTTATCAAAATAAATATCAATGTCTTATATGTAAAATAGAAATATGTAGTAACCGTATAAACCAATATGGAATAGACCACCCATCAACAATAAAAAATAATGTTCAAACATCACATAGCAACAAAATATCATTAAAAGATATATGCAGCAGATTAGATAGAATAGAAACTAAATTAGAAAACTTAGAAAAAAGAATAGATCAAATTGATACTCAAAGAGAAAAAGAAATTTATGAAAAAATAAAACAACAATGGAAAATAAAGAAAATAAAAAAATTAGAAAGAAAAAATAATAAAGGAAAAGAAATAGTAACTGAATCTGAATTAGAAACTTTAGAAAGTGAAAAACATGAAAATACAAATGTACCAATTAAAAATAATAGTGAAAATAGTAGCGATGAAGAAATTAGAATTAACAAATTAGAAATAGTACCACAAACAGAAGTAAATCTGCAAAAACTAACTACTTTACAACAAATATTTTGTAAAATTACTTTCCAAAATAATGAAACCTTAGAAATTGTAGCAACTATAGATAGTGAAAGCACAACAAGTTTAATTACAACAAATTTAATATCTAAAAATATCGATCTAACTGACATAAATACATTAACACAATTAGCTAATGGACAGACTATAAAATTTACACATTCTATAATGGGAAGTCAAATACAATTTTATCAACATAATAATAAACTAACAGAGAAATACCCTTTACCAAAAATTTTACTTCACCAACTACCATATACAGAATTCATATTAGGTTTAAATTTTATGCTTAGTTTAGATGGATTATTTTCTATTAGCAAAAATTATATTTCAATTATTAAAAGAATATCTATTATACCAACTCTCAGAGAGCATGCGGAGTGTGGTGGAACCATAACCCACCATGACAAACTAGAAACCTCAAACTATGACAAATTAGAAATACCAGAATTATCTAAAGAAAACGACTTAGACCAAATGAAAGTAAATAATTGGTTAGACGAAACTGATAATACCCTAAGAATTAATAAAATAGAACTAACATATCAACTAAACAATAATATTGCAAAAATAATACAATTAGCAGAACAAGCTCAAATAATAGGAGAAGACCCTAGAAGCATTGGGATAAAAATAAAGAAAGTTATCCAAATTTAGAAGAAATAAGTAGATATGAATCAGGAAAATTTACTCAAAAGGAAGAAAGTTTAACGAGTCTAGATTATGAGATATTAGGAGTAATAAATGCCTTAGAAAAATTTAGATTATATTTAAATAATGAATTTACTCTTAGAATAGACTGTGAGGCAATTGTACAGTTTTACAAAAAGAAAAATGAAAGAAAAATATATAGTAAAACGTGGATTGCATTTATTAATACAATATAAGGTAAATGTTTAAAAGTTAATTTTGAGCATATTAAAGGCACTAACAATTTTATTGCAGATTATTTATCCAGAGTAGTGGCAGATGAAGATCAGAAGTCTTCTTAGAATGTAGTCATTCTTAAAATGATGAAATTTAGTAATGTAGCCGAGGATAGTTCGGTGAAATTTAGAATGTAGTCAGAAACTAGTTTTGACGAAATTTTTTTACTAACAAATAATAGAATGTAGTCAAATATTAGATCTGATGAAATGACTTTTTTGCAGGAAATGGCATGACAAAACAACCAATCCTTTAGACCACTTCACCTAAACCCTTTTCAAAACACCCAGTTCCCTATTCACCCTACCTTAAATCTATCAATAATACCAACAGCTTCAAATCTACATTTCATAACACCATCCACCCTCCATCTTAGCAATGAAGATCATATTCTTTTAGATAACCTTTGGGTATCTAGAAATTGGCCTTCCTACCACAACATCCTAAAATTATTAGCCACTTACTTGTCAGAACTCAATTCCAAAATCCTGGCTAATGCAACTGCTCAACTATCATTCCGACCACATCAGACAACATCAGCATCAGCAATTTCAAACAATCCTACTCTTGAAGCATATCTAAGGTTATAACAGCAAAAGAAAGAAAAAGAAGCAGAGATAGAATGGTTAAGAAAGGAGCTAGAAGAAGAAAAAGAAAAAAATAGACAGTTAAAAGTAGTAGAGAAGGAATATATTTATGAGAGTATAAAAAATGGGAAGATAACAGAAGTTCATTTCCACCACAAATAGCAGAAGTAAAAGGAAAGATTTTGAAATTATGGGGACAAGACAAAATTAAAGAACAAATAGCAGTGCAAGTTACACTCAGACATCTAGCCAAAGAAACAGAGATTTTGCCAAAAGGAATGGCATTAGTACTTAAAAAATATAAACATGAGCAGCATCCAAATGAACTGCACTGTCGGTGTAATGAGGGATTTTTCATTTATCAATGCACAATTGATCTCTCTCGGTTTGAACATTTCAATTTGTGCTTCAAAGGCAATCTGGTGCAGTTCAGAATAAAACAGTTATGGGCTCATGGAATTTTGGCAAGAATTATTATTACTCATGAAAATCAGATAGTACAGTTAGAAAGACTATCCTGGAGATTAGCAGCAGCAGTTAGACACAAGATAAATCCTTGCATTAATGGGTTAATTAATATAAAAATTCAGTCTATCCCCCAAGCTTTTTGAAAATACCCATTCCAGCTAAACATTATGTTCTAATAAGATGTGTAAATAATGCAGCTCCATTACAAGTTAGAAGTAGCAGTGAAAGCTTTGGAATTGCATAAGTATCAACCAATCTCAGTACAAAAGAAAGAATTAGAGCATGGAGACAGATGAAATTAGCAACTGATTAAGTAGACAATACTCAGCATTCTCTTCTTTAATGGCTGAAGAGCCCCATCTTAAAGTATTTGGTTGTGATAATAAAGTTTTTTATCCAGGACATAATTTCTCTAGTAATTACTGGTTGGATAATGGAGAGTTAGAACACTTGAAACATGTACAAGCATTCAAGAATATAGTAGAAATCGGGGATTTCCATTGTTCATCTATTCCAGATTACGAAGGACCAAGTAGCCCCCAATCTGACTTTTCAGATGATGAAGATGGTATAGAAACTCAAAATCTCGCCAATAGAATGGAAGCATAGTACTCTCCACCTGTTTCAAACAGGAGACATTCGGGAAGCGTCGATCGTGACAGGAGCACGATACCCGACAAGAGGATTGACGCAATCTTTTCTTTATGGTCTTTTACTTTACTTTTGCTTTTACAATATGTCGCAGCTTGCTTTCTGGCGACGCATTATCTGTAATTATTGTATGAAAAGATTAGAATGAATCTGCTTTTACTGTGAGCTTATTCTGTGCAGAAGACTTTTTACTGTGCAAAATGTGAATCCAATCGCAAACAGTAAAAGTTGATGCGCACAATCCACAGTAAGGCGATAAGTTCGAATCTCTTTTATTTTTATCTGGTTTTTTAGTAAAACTTTTTCTTAATTTGTATTTTTTAAATTTTTTCATACTTTTATCTTTAAATGTTTGACTTGTATATATATTTTTACAAAATTTATAAGACTGTTTTTTGATTTGCTTTTGTATACTATATTCTCGACATTTTTCTTGTAATCTATAATATGTATTATTACCATTGTTATTAATAAGCATTCTATGTCCCCAGATGATATTACTACAGAATGTAATCGGCCGCTGATACCATGCTATTACTGATACCATTCTGGGGCCGATGGTATTGCTCTGATACCTCTATCTATTACCATTTCCCGGTAGTAACAATTTCTAAAATTACCATGCTTTAAACATAAAGTTAAACTTTATCAAATTTTCTACCATATTATAGTAACAATAGCTGATACCATTCTGGGGCCGGTTTCTCTTAGTTCTATTCTGAGTGAACAAATTTTAATTCGTATAAATAGTTTTTAAATAAAATTAATCCTGATGCTTCTATATCTATAGAATTGCAAATTTCTTCTAACTTTTCAACTAACAAAGGGCTTCCTAGGTTTTCTATTTGATTTAAACTATCTATTTGATCTATAGTTTTGTTTAATTGTTCAATTATTTTTTCTACTTTATCAATTATTTCGTATTTTAATTCTAAACTTCTCATTCTTTTTAATAAAGATTTAACTTCTTCTATAACATCATGAGCATCATACCAATTCATTCTAGAATAAGTTTAAAATTATGGTTTTAGGGCTCACCTTTGTAATGCTAAGTTACTTGGTGGTTTAGTCTTTTGCCGAATTCTTCATATTAGCTAACTTCTTTTTAAATTCTTCTACTTTAATTTTAAGTTCTTCGATTTCATCATCTAAATTTTCTTTTGATTCTAACAGTCTGTTATACATTTCTGCATTATTTTTAATAATTTCATTTTTTTTCTTTAATTGTCCTTGCTAATATTTTTACTATATATATATTATATTTTTTATAACTGAAAACATGGTTTTTAAATTTGTTTCAGAGTGGTCCCGCTGTGTTTATTGACTGGAGATTTTTATGTTTAATGGGTTGTTTCTGACGTAGTTTCTTTTGTTCTTCAGTTGAAGGATTTCATTTGCATTACTTCTTTAAGTTTTGCTGTTTATTGGTATAAACTAAACTTCTTCTCTTTTGTATCCATCTTGGTTTAGCAGAAAATTCTAACCCTAATGGGCAACACATGCCTCTCAATGCGGGATTTACGGACTGTCATTCCAAGGATTAAGACCTACTTGAGATTGATTTAGCTAATACCAAAATTTTTCAAACTCAACATTTTTCACCCAACATAAAACTAATCAACATCGAAACAAAATATACTAGAGGTCAGAAACACCCTTTGTTTTCTCTACTCCACAATCATTAAAACAAATATTTAAACTTCATAAAGGAAAACTTAAAAACTTACAAAGCTTTGTTTCTGAGCGTTTGAAATCTTCTCCGGTAGTCTGTCTGTAAACTGATGTGTTCTCAAATGAGTGAAGCACATCTATTTATAGAGACCGGATCTAAAATCAGCGCTCAATGGACTTGAAAGAAAAAAAGAGAATCCATCTTATCTTCTTACTATCACTAATGCGCACTAACTTTTACTGTTTGCGATAAAATCGCATCTTTGAACAGTAAAAAGCTAAACGCACATCGATAGTGCATAGTAAAAGGAGATTCGATGTTATCTTTCGTACAATAATTACAGATACGTTGCCAAAAAGCAAGCTGCAATGCATCGCAAAAATTACATGACATAAAAAAAAAGATAACTATCACCGAAAGGTGATGTGTGCGTCTGTCCTCTGTCGAGTCTCGTGCTCCTGCCACGATCGACGCTTCTCGAATGTCTCCTGTGCTTGACAGGTGGAGAGTGATAACTTGCTATCTTTCAATGCTAGGCTTCCATTCGATTAGCTAAATTACGAGCTTCTACTTCGTCTTCTTCTTCTGCTGAAAAGTCTGAATGTGGACTGTTTGGGCAATCTGGGAGCGAAGAACAATGAAAATCTCCTATTTCTATTGCTTGCTTATATGCCTGAATATGTTTAAGATCATCTATTATGCCATTATTGAACCAGAAGTTGCTGGAAAAACCATGACCGGCATAATTATTAGTAATCCCAAAGATCTTCAGATGAGGTTCTTCTGCGACCAAATAGGAAAATGCTGAATATATCCTATTATGATCAGTGGCGCATTCAAACTCTCGCCATGCTTTAATCCTTTCTATTGTACTGGTTGTTGCTAGTTGTGCTATACTGAAGTCTTCATCCCTTGTTCTTACTTGTAATGGTGATGCTTTATTAACACTTCTGACAAGAATATAATGCTTAGCTGGAACTGGTAGTTTGTGGAAACTTGGGGGAATAGACTGTATCTCTATATTAACAAATCCACTAATACAATTCCTTATATTAATCATATGTCTTACTACTGAAGCCAGCCTCCATGATAACTATTCTAACTGAATTATTTGATCTTCATGTGTAACGATAATCCTGGCTAAGACTCCATGTGTCCACAATTGCTTTATATCAAATCGAACTAATTCATTATCAATGGCTAAGTTGATCTGCCTGAACCTTGATAAATTTATAGAACATTTGTAAATAAAAAACCCTTCTTGGAACTGACAATGAGGCTCGGTTGAGTGTTTTTCTTGCTGATATGTTTTGAGCATCAATGCCAATCCATTTGGCATATGTTCTGCATTCTTTGCTAAGAATCTTAATGCTGCCTGTATTGCTACCTGCTCTTTAATCTTATTTTCTCCCCACATCTTTAATATCTGTCCTTTTACTTCTTCTAGCTTCGGTGGAAACGAACTTCTAAAATTATCCCAATTCTTCATACTTTCATATATGTACTCCTTTTCTACAATCTGCAACTGTCCATTTTTATTTCTCTCTTCTTCCAATTCTCTTTTTAACCATTCTATTTCTGATTCTTTTTCTTTTTTCTCATGATCAAGACGAAGGTATGCTTCCAAAGTAGGGTTGTTAGGAACTGATACTGGCTGAGGTCTAAATGAAAGTTGAGAAGTTGAGGTTATCAGGGATTTGGAATTTATGTCAGAAATATGAGAGGCTAAAATTTTTAAAATGTTGTGAAAAGAAAGCTGATTTCTAGTAATCCAAAGATTGCCTAAGAGAATATGGTCTTCGGGGCTAAGACAAAGATTTGAAGGAACTCGAAAATGAAGGTTAGATGCTACAGGTATTATAGGGAGCTTTAAGGTTGGATGTAGAGGGAATTGGTTATTTTGGAAGGGATTAAGGTGAAGAGGGTGAAAAGGTTGATTTTTCCTTGCCATTTTTCTGCAAAATAAAAACTCTTTCGTCAAATCTAATATCTGACTACATTATAAGTTTGGTTAGTACAAAAATCATTTCGTCAAAACTAATTTCTGACTACATTCTAAAAATTTCACCGAATTATCCTTGGTTATATTACTATATTTCACCATTTTGAGAATGACTACATTCTAAAAGGAATCTTTTTTCCTTACAGATCTGGAGAGGAAACCTGCGAGAAAATTGTTAGTACCTTTAATATGTTCAAAATTTACTTTTAATCTTTTGCCTTGAATAGTATTTATAAAAGAAATCCATCTTTTACTATAAATTTTTCTTTAATTTTTCTTTCTATAGAACTGTATTATTGCATCACAATCAGTTCTAAGGGTAAATTCATTATTTAAATATAATCTAAATTTATCCAAGGCATTTATTACTCCTAAAATTTCATAATCTAAACTAGTTAAACTTTCATCTTTTTGGGTAAATTTTCCAAACTCATATCTGCTGACTTCTTCTGTATTAGAATAACTTTCTTTGTTGGGTCGAGTTTTTAACACTACGCCCCATCTTAATTCACACGCATCGACTTCTACAATTTAATATTATGATTCTAATGGTAATTTTAGTTGAGGCAAATTTCTTACCTTTTCTTTTATAACTTGTACTAATTTTACATCTTCACTGTTAAAATATCTTTGTCCATTTTTACCTATTTTTTTATATAAATAATTTGTGCTTTTATGTAAATTTGGTATGAAATTTCTAGCATAATTTACTAATCCTAAAATTTTTTGCAATAGTTCTAACATTTCTAGTTTATCTAGCATTTCTAGAATTTTCTGGGAAATATGTGGTTGTAGTTCTATATAACCATTTCCTATTTTTTGGCCTAAAAATTCTATATATCCTTTCACTATTTCTAATTTTTTCTTAGATATTGTTATTCCATTATTAATTATTCTTCTTAATACTTCTTCTACATGTTTATAGTGTTCTTTTAACGTTTTGCTGGCTATTAGAATGTCATCTATATATACAAAAACATAACTTAAATGCTTAAATATTTTATCCATTCTACGTTGGAATATACAAGGTGCATTAATTAAACCAAAAGGCATTACTAACCATTCATAATGTCCTACTGGAGTAACAAAAGCTGTCCATTCTATTTGTTCTGGATCCATTCTAATTTGCCAATATGCACTTTTGCAATCTATTTTGCTAAAATATTTTTTTTCTTGAATTAGATTGATTAAATTATCTTTATTTGGTATTTTATAACCATCTTCTAAGGTATTATCATTTAGTCTCTTATAATTTATTACCATTCTAGCTTTTCTTCTTTTTTGCTCACTATGATTTCTAACTAAGAAGGCTGCACTCCTATGTCTACTATGACTTGGTCTAATTATTTTTAATTTTAATAATTCTTCAATTTTTTTATTAAATTCTTCTTTATCTTCTTCATTATATTCTAATTCCTTGGTTCTAATTGTCAATTCTGGATTTATAATTTCTAAAAGTGCTATTTCTTTATTCTTCTTCCAATGTTTTTGGAGGTCTTCACTTATTATCTGGGCTTGTTCTGCTAATTGTAAAATCCTTGCAATATTACTATTTATTTGGTATGTTGGTTCTATGCTATTTATTTTTAAATTGAGAATATTATCTTCTACCCATTTTATTGTTTTTAATTTTTCTATTTCTTCTAATTCTTCTATGCATTTCTGGCTGCTTTGATGTGTCGAAAATGCTCTATGGAGAGAATTTGAAAATGCCAGTGATTATAACGTGCTTACTTTTACTGTATTTGCATCTTTCACAGTAAAAGCAGACGCCTGGGGCCTGTTTCCTTTGTTTTATTTTGAATGAACAAATTTTAAATCGTACAAGTAATTTTTAAATACTTCTATTATATTACGAATTTCTTCTAGCTTTTCAACCAATAAATGACTTCCTAAATTTTCTATTTGATTTAAATTATCTATTTCATCAATTATTTTATTTAACTGCTCTATTACTTTCTCTATTTTATTAATTATTTCATGTTTTAATTCTAAGCTTCTCATTCTTTTAAATAAATCTTTGATTTCATACCAAATAAATAGTAATATTGCAAGGATTTTACAATTAGCAGAACAAGCCCAGATAATAGGTGAAGACCCCCAAAAATATTGGAAAAAGAATAAAGAAATAGCACATTTAGAAATTATAAATCCAGAATTGACAATTAGAATATAATGAAGAAGACAAAGAAGAATTTAATAAACAAATTGAAGAATTATTAAAATTAAAAATAATTAGACCAAGTCATAGTAGACATAGGAGTGCAGCCTTCTTAGTTAGAAATCATAGTGAGCAAAAAAGAAGAAAAGCTAGAATGGTAATAAATTATAAGAGACTAAATGATAATACAATAGAAGATGGTTATAAAATACCAAATAAAGATAATTTAATCAATCTAATTCAAGACAAAAAATATTTTAGCAAAATAGATTGCAAAAGTGCATATTGGCAAATTAGAATGGATCCAGAACAAATAGAATGGACAGCTTTTGTTACTCCAGTAGGACATTATGAATGGTTAGTAATGCCTTTTGGTTTAATTAATGCACCTTGTATATTCCAACGCAGAATGGATAAAATATTTAAGGATTTAAGTTATGTTTTTGTATATATAGATGACATTCTAATAGCCAGCAAAATGTTAAAAGAACACTATAAACATGCAGAAGAAGTATTAAGAAAAATAATTAATAATGGAATAATAATATCCAAGAAAAAATTAGAAATAGCGAAAGGATATATAGAATTTTTAGGCAAAAAATAGGAAATGGTTATATAGAACTACAACCACATATTTCCCAGAAAATTCTAGAAATGCTAGATAAACTAGAAACGTTAGAACTATTGCAAAAATTTTTAGGATTAGTAAATTATGCTAGAAATTTCATACCAAATTTACATAATAGCACAAATTATTTATATAAAAAAACATGTAAAAATGGACAAAGATATTTTAACAGTGAAGATGTAAAATTAGTACAAGCTATAAAAGAAAAGGTAAGAAATTTTCCTAAACTAAAATTACCATTAGAATCATAATATTAAATTGTAGAAGTCGATGAGTGTGAATTAGGATGGGGCGCAGTGTTAAAAACTCGACCCAACAAAGAAAGTTATTCTAATACAGAAGAAGTCAGCATATATGAGTCTGGAAAATTTACCCAAAAAGAAGAAAGTTTAACTAGTTTAGATTATGAAATTTTCGGAGTAATAAATGCCTTGGATAAATTTAGATTATATTTAAATAATGAATTTACCCTTAGAACTGATTGTGATGCAATAGTACAGTTCTATAGAAAGAAAAATTAAAGAAAATTTTATAGTAAAAATGGATTTCTCTTATAAATACTATTCAAGGCAAAAGATTAAAAGTAAATTTTGAACATATTAAAGGTACTAACAATTTTCTCGCAGATTTCCTCTCCAGAGCTGTAAGGAAAGAAGATTCCTTTTAGAATGTAGTCATTCTTAAAATGGTGAAATATAGTAATATAACCGAGGATAATTCGGTGAAATTTTTAGAATGTAGTCAGAAATTAGTTCTGACGAAATGATTTTTGTACTAACCAAACTTAGAATGTAGTCAGATATTAGATCTGACAAAAGAGTTTTTATTTTGCAGAAAAATGGCAAGGAACAACCAACCTTTTCACCCTCTTCACCTTAATCCCTTCCAAAATAACCAATTCCCTCTACATCCAACCTTAAACCTCCCTATAATACCTGTAGCATCTAACCTTCATTTTCGAGTTCCCTCAAATCTTTGTCTTAGCCCCGAAGACCACATTCTCTTAGACAATCTTTGGATTACTAGAAATCAGCCTTCTTTTCACAACATTTTAAAAATTTTAGCCTCTCATATTTCTGACATAAATTCCAAATCCCTGATAACCTCAACTTCTCAACTTTCATTTAGACCTCAGCCAGTATCAGTTCCTAACAACCCTACTTTGGAAGCATACCTTCGTCTTGATCATGAGAAAAAAGAAAAAGAATCAGAAATAGAATGGTTAAAAAGAGAATTGGAAGAAGAGAGAAATAAAAATGGACAGTTGCAGATTGTAGAAAAGGAGTACATATATGAAAGTATGAAGAATTGGGATAATTTTAGAAGTTCGTTTCCACCGAAGCTAGAAGAAGTAAAAGGACAGATATTAAAGATGTGGGGAGAAAATAAGATTAAAGAGCAGGTAGCAATACAGGCAGCATTAAGATTCTTAGCAAAGAATGCAGAACATATGCCAAATGGATTGGCATTGATGCTCAAAACATATCAGCAAGAAAAACACTCAACCGAGCCTCATTGTCAGTGCCAAGAAGGGTTTTTTATTTACAAATGTTCTATAGATTTATCAAGGTTCAGGCAGATCAACTTAGCCATTGATAATGAATTAGTTCGATTTGATATAAAGCAATTGTGGACACATGGAGTCTTAGCCAGGATTATCGTTACACATGAAGATCAAATAATTCAGTTAGAATAGTTATCATGGAGGCTGGCTTCAGTAGTAAGACATATGATTAATATAAGGAATTGTATTAGTGGATTTGTTAATATAGAGATACAGTCTATTCCCCCAAGTTTCCACAAACTACCAGTTCCAGCTAAGCATTATATTCTTGTCAGAAGTGTTAATAAAGCATCACCATTACAAGTAAGAACAAGGGATGAAGACTTCAGTATAGCACAACTAGCAACAACCAGTACAATAGAAAGGATTAAAGCATGGCGAGAGTTTGAATGCGCCACTGATCATAATAGGATATATTCAGCATTTTCCTATTTGGTCGCAGAAGAACCTCATCTGAAGATCTTTGGGATTACTAATAATTATGCCGGTCATGGTTTTTCCAGCAACTTCTGGTTCAATAATGGCATAATAGATCATCTTAAACATATTCAGGCATATAAGCAAGCAATAGAAATAGGAGATTTTCATTGTTCTTCGCTCCCAGATTGCCCAAATAGTCCACATTCAGACTTTTCAGCAGAAGAAGAAGACGAAGTAGAAGCTCATAACTTAGCTAATCGAATGGAAGCCTAGCATTGAAAGATAGCAAGTTATCACTCTCCACCTGTCAAGCATAGGAGACATTTGAGAAGCATCAATCGTGGTAGGAGCACGAGACTCGACAGAGGACAGACGCACGCATCACCTTTCGGTGATAGTTATCTTTTCTTTATGTCATGTAATTTTTGCGATGCGTTGCAGCTTGCTTTTTGGCAACGTATCTGTAATTATTGTACGAAAGATAACATCGAATCTCCTTTTACTATGCACTATCGATGTGCGTTTAGCTTTTTACTGTTTCAAGATGCGATTTTATCGCAAACAGTAAAAGTTAGTGCGCATTAGTGATAGTAAGAAGATAAGATGGAATCTCTTTTTATTTTTCTTTCAAGTCCGTTGAGCGTTGATTTCAGATCCGGTTTCTATAAATAGATGTGCTTCACTCATTTGAGAACACATCAGTTTACAGACAGACTACCGGAGAAGATTTCAAAAGCTCAGAAATAAAGCTTTGTAAGTTTTTAAGTTTTCCTTTATGAAGTTTGAATGTTTGTTTTAATGATTGTGGAGTAGAGAAAACAAAGGGTGTTTCTGACCTCTAGTATATTTTGTTTCGATGTTGATTAGTTTTATGTTGCGTGAAAAATGTTGAGTTTGAAAAATTTTGGTATTAGCTAAATCAATCTCAAGTAGGTCTTAATCCTTGGAATGGCAGTCCGTAAATCCCGCATTGAGAGGCATGTGTTGCCCATTAGGGTTAGAATTTTCTGCTAAACCAAGATGGATACAAAAGAGAAGAAGTTTAGTTTATACCAATAAACAGCAAAACTTAAAGAAGTAATGCAAATGAAATCCTTCAACTGAAGAACAAAAGAAACTACGTCAGAAACAACCCATTAAACATAAAAATCTCCAGTCAATAAACACAGCGGGACCACTCTGAAACAAATTTAAAACCATGTTTTCAGTTATAAAAAATATAATATATATATAGTAAAAATATTAGCAAGGACAATTACAGAAAAAAATGAAATTATTAAAAATAATGCAGAAACGTATAACAGACTGTTAGAATCAAAAGAAAATTTAGATGATGAAATCGAAGAACTTAAAATTGAAGTAGAAGAATTTAAAAAGAAGTTAGCTAATATGAAGAATTCGGCAAAAGACTAAACCACCCAGTAACTTAGCATTACAAAGGTGAGCCCTAAAACCATAATCTTAAACTTATTCTAGAATGAATTGGTATGATGCTCATGATGTTATAGAAGAAGTTAAATCTTTATTAAAAAGAATGAGAAGTTTAGAATTAAAATACGAAATAATTGATAAAGTAGAAAAAATAATTAAACAATTGAACAAAATAATAGATCAAATAGATAGTTTAAATCAAATAGAAAACGTAGGAAGCCCTTTGTTAGTTGAAAAGTTAGAAGAAATTTGCAATTCTATAGATATAGAAGCATCAGGATTAATTTTATTTAAAAACTATTTATACGAATTAAAATTTGTTCACTCAGAATAGAACTAAGAGAAACCGGCCCCAGAATGGTATCAGCTATTGTTACTATAATATGGTAGAAATTTTGATAAAGTTTAACTTTTTGTTTAAAGCATGGTAATTTTAGAAATTATTACTACTGGAGAATGGTAATAGATAGAGGTATCAGAGCAATACCATCGGCCCCAGAATGGTATTAGTAATAGTATGGTATCAGCAGCCGATGACATCTGGGGCCGATGACATTCTGTAGTAATATCATCTGGGGACATAGAATGCTTATTGATAACAATGGTAATAATACATATTATAGATTACAAGAAAAATGTCAAGAATATAGTATACAAAAGCAAATCAAAAAGCAGTCTTATAAATTTTGTAAAAATATCTATACAAGTCAAATATTTAAAGATAAAAGTATGAAAAAATCTAAAAAATACAAATTAAGAAAAAGTTTTACTAAAAAACCAGATAAAAATAAAAGAGATTCGAACTTATCGCCTTACTATGGATTGTGCGCATCAACTTTTACTATTTGCGATTAGATTCGCATTTTGCACAGTAAAAAGTCTTCTGCACAGAATAAGCTCACAGGAAAAGCAGATTCGTTCTAATCTTTTCGTATAATAATTATAGATAACACGTCGCCAGAAAGCAAGCTGCGACGTATTGTAAAAGCAAAAGTAAAGTAAAAGACCATAAAGAAAAGATTGCGTCAATCCTCTTGTTGGGTATCGTGCTCCTGCCACGATCGACGCTTTCCAAATGTCTCCTGTTTGAAACATGTGGAGAGTACTATGCTTCCATTCTATTGGCGAGATTCTGAGCTTCTATACCATCTTCATCATCTGAAAAGTCTGATTGGGGGCTACTTGGTCCTTCGTAATCTGGAATAGATGAACAATGGAAATCCCCGATTTCTACTATATTCTTGAATGCTTGTACATGTTTCAAATGTTCTACCTCTCCATTATCCAACCAGTAATTACTAGAGAAATTATGTCCTGGATAAAAAACTTTATTATCATAGCCAAATACTTTAAGATGGGGCTCTTCAGCCATTAAAGAAGAGAATGCTGAGTATTGTCTACTATAATCAGTTGCTAATTTCATCTGTCTCCATGCTCTAATTCTTTTCTTTTGTACTAAGACTGGCTGATACTTCTGCAATTCCAAAGCTTTCACTGCTACTTCTAACTTGTAATATTTACACATCTTATTAGAACATAATGTTTAGCTGGAATGGGTATTTTCTGAAAGCTTGGGGGGATAGACTGAATTTGTATATTAATAAACCCATTAATACAAGGAGTTATCTTGTGTCTAACTGCTGCTGCTAATCTCCAGGATAGTCTTTCTAACTGTACTATCTGATCTTCATGAGTAATAATAATTCTTGCCAAAATTCCATGAGCCCATAACTATTTTATTCTGAACTGCACCAGATTGCCTTTGAAGCACAAATTGAAATGTTCAAACCGAGAGAGATCAATTATGCATTGATAAATGAAAAATCCCTCATTACACTGATAGTGCGGTTCATTTGAATGCTGCTCATGTTTATATGTTTTAAGTACTAATGTCATTCCTTTTGGCAAAATCTTTGTTTCTCTGACTAGATGTCTGAGCGCAACTTGTACTGCTATTTGTTCTTTAATTTTGTCTTCTCCCCATAATTTCAAAATCTTTCCTTTTACTTCTGCTATCTGTGGTGGAAATGAACTTCTGTTATCTTCCCAATTTTTTATACTCTCATAAATATATTCCTTCTCTACTACTTTTAACTGTCTATTTTTTTCTTTTTCTTCTTCTAGCTCCTTTCTTAACCATTCTATCTCTGCTTCTTTTTCTTTCTTTTGCTGTTCTAACCTTAGATATGCTTCAAGAGTGGGATTGTTTGAAATTGCTGATGCTGATGTTGTCTGATGTGGTCGGTGATAGTTGAGCGGTTGCATTAGCTAGGATTTTGGAATTGAGTTCTGACAAGTGAGAGGCTAATAATTTTAGGATGTTGTGGTAGGAAGGCCAGTTTTTAGATACCCAAATGTTATCTAAAAGAATATGATCTTCATTGCTAAGATGGAGGGTGGATGGTGTTCTGAAATGTAGATTTGAAGCTGTTGGTATTATTGGTAGATTTAAGGTAGGGTGAATAGGGAACTGGGTGTTTTGAAAAGGGTTTAGGTGAAGAGGTCTAAAGGATTGGTTGTTTTGTCCTGCCATTTCCTGCAAAAAAGTCATTTCTTCATATCTAATATCTGACTACATTCTATTGATTATTAGTAAAAATATTTCGTCAGAACTAGTTTCTGACTACATTCTAAATTTCACCGAACTATTCTCGGCTACATTACTAAATTTCGTCATTTTAAGAATGACTACATTCTAAGAAGACTTCTGATCTTCATCTGCCACTGTTCTGGATAAATAATCTGCAATAAAATTGTTAGTGCCTTTAATATGCTCAAAATTAACTTTTAAACTTTTACCTTGTATTGTATTAATAAATGCAATCCACCTTTTACTATATATTTTTCTTTCATTTTTCTTTTTGTAAAACTGTACAATTGCCTCACAGTCTGTTCTAAGAGTAAATTCATTATTTAAATATAATCTAAATTTGTCTAAGGCATTTATTACTCCTAATATCTCATAATCTAGACTCGTTAAACTTTCTTCCTTTTGAGTAAATTTTCCTGATTCATATCTACTTATTTCTTCTAAATTTGGATAACTTTCTTTATGTGGTCTAGTTTTCAGTACTGCTCCCCATCCTAATTCGCATGCATCTACTTCTACAACTTTATATTCGGATTCTAAAGGTAATTTTAATTTGGGTAGATTTTTAACTTTTTCTTTAATATTTTGTACCAATTTTAAATCTTCTTGGTTAAAATATCTTTGTCCATTTTTCTCCGTTTTCTTATATAAATAGGTAGTACTTTTATGTAGATCCGGTATAAAATTTCTAGCATAATTTACTAATCCTAAAAATTTTTGTAATAATTCTAATGTATCTAATTTATCTGGCATTTCCAAAAATATTTGTGAAATGTGAGATTGTAGTTCTATATAACCATTTCCTATTTTTTGTCCTAAAAATTCTATATATCCTTTAGCAATTTCTAATTTCTTTTTGGATATTATTATTCCATTATCGATTATTCTTTTCAATACTTCCTCAACATGTCTATAATGTTCTTTTAATGATTTACTTGCTATTAAAATATCATCAATATAAATAAAGACATAATTTAAATCCTTAAAAATTTTATCCATTCTCCTTTGAAAAATACTAGGGGCATTTATTAGTCCAAAATGCATTACTAACCATTCATAATGTTCTACTGGTGTTACAAAAGCTATCCATTCTATTTGGTTTGGATCCATTCTAATTTGCCAATATGCACTTTTACAATCTATTTTATTAAAATATTTTCTATTTTGAATTAAATTTATTAAATTGTCCTTATTTGATATTTTATAGCCATCTTCTATTGTGTTATGATTTAATCTTTTATAATTTATTACCATTCTTGTTTTTCCTCTTTTTTGTTCACTATGATTTCTTACTAGAAAAGCTGCACTTCTATGTTTACTATGACTTGCTCTTATAAGTTTTAGTTTTAATAATTCATCTATTTTTTTTTAAATTCTTTTTTATCTTCTTCATTGTATTCTAATTCTCTTATTCTAATTGTTAAATCAGGATTGATAATTTCTAGATGAGCTATTTCTTTATTTTTATCCCAATGCTTCTGGGGTCTTCTCCTATTATTTGAGCTTGTTCTGCTAATTGTATTATTTTTGCAATATTACTGTTTAGTTGATATGTTGGTTCTATTTTATTAATTCTTAAGGTATTATCAGTTTCGTCTAACCAATTATTTACTTTCATTTCGTCTAAGTCATTTTCTTCAGATAATTCTGGTATTTCTAATTTGTCATAGTTTGAGGTTTCTAGTTTGTCATGGTGGGTTATGGTTCCACCACGCTCCTCATGCTCTCTGAGAGTTGGTATAATAGATATTCTTTTACTAATTGAAATATAATTTTTGCTAATAGAAAATAATCAATCTAAACTAAGCATAAAATTTAAACCTAATATGAATTCTGTATATGGTAGTTGGTGAAGTAAAATTTTTGGTAAAGGGTATTTCTCTGTTAGTTTATTATTATGTTGATAAAATTGTATTTGACTTCCCATTATAGAATGTGTAAATTTTATAGTCTGTCCATTAGCTAATTGTGTTAATGTATTTATGTCAGTTAGATCAATATTTTTATATATTAAATTTATTGTAATTAAACTTGTTGTACTTCCACTATCTACAGTTGTTACAGCTTCTAAGGTTTCATTATTTTGGAAAGTAATTTTACAAAATATTTGTTGTAAACTAGTTAGTTTTTGCAGATTTACTTCTGTTTGTGGTACTATTTTTAATTTGTTAATTCTAATTTCTTCATCGTTACTGTTTTCACTATTTTTTTAATTGGTACATTTGTATTTTCATGTTTTTCACTTTCTGAAGTTTCTAATTCAGATTCAGTTACTATTTCTTTTCCTTTATTATTTTTTCTTCTAATTTTTTCATTCTCTTCTAGTTTCTTTATTTTCCATTGTTGTTTTATTTTTTCATAAATTTCTTTTTCTCTTTGAGTATCAATTTGATCTATTCTTTTTTCTACGTTTTCTAATTTAGTTTCTATTCTATCTAATCTGCTGCATATATCTTTTAATGTTATTTTTTTGCTATGTGATGTTTGAACATTATTTTTTATTGTTGATGGATGGTCTATTCCATATTGGTTTATACAGTTACTACATATTTCTATTTTACATATAAGACATTGATATTTATTTTGATAAGAAGAAAAATATCCACATTCTTTACATTCTTTTGTAAAACTACCTTTTCCTAATTCTAAAATATGACTTGTTTTATTTTCACAACTCATAATAATTTTTTATTATCATCCCATTTTTCTAATGCCTTAATTAATGTATTTTCTTTTGGATCACTACTTTCATTAGATTCTGTATCTGTCATACTATATATAGTATCTGTATCATCACTAGAGGCACTCAAAATATTTTCTCCTATGTCTGCTACTACCATTGCTCTATTTTTATTTTTATTTTTAAAATTTTTACATCTATTTGCTAAATGATCTGGACTTCCACAAATATAACAATGACATTTTCTTGATTTTTCTTTATCAAATTTTTTAACATTTCTATTTTTATCTGGTTTTTTAGCAAAACTTTTTCTAAGCTTGTATTTTTTGACTTTCTTTTCTTTTTTATCTTGAAATGATTGACTTGTATAAATGTTTTTACAAAACTTATAAGATTTTTTTTAATTTTTTTTTGTATGCTATATTCTCTATATTTTTATTGTGATCTATAATAAGTATATATTATTCTAGATCCTACTCCTACATTTTTTGGATAATTTTCAGCTTTCCATCCTTCATATATTTCCTTTCCAAGTTCTCCAGGTAATCTTAATAAATATTTATTTCTTATATCATCATCAAAGTATTTTCCTGCTTTACTTGCATAAGCTATGTATAATTTGCTAAACTGTTCTATGTAGTTTCAGTTTTCAATGCTTAATTGTACTAAATCTCTATATGCATAATCTTGTTCATTTGTATTAGATCTACTTGGATCGAATCCTATAATATACGTTCTAATAAATTTAGTAAAATTATAAGGATTATCTCCTAATTTCTTTATTTCATCAATTTCCTCTGCTTTTGTTATTTGTACTTCATTATAAATACCTGCAGCTACTTCTCCTAATAATGTTTCTAAGTATGCAAACATGTCTGATTTTTAATCACTAGTTAACCATGCTCTAACAGCATCTGATTCCCATCTAGATATAGTATTTTCCCATAGTTGATGATTATTTAAATATATTGCTAATATACTTCCTCCTTGATATGCTGATGGTAAGTTTATTTTTTCTACTGGGTTTATTTTCCCTTTTCCTACACCTTGTTTTTCTATTTTTTCTTCTGTTAACCTTGTTGGTTCTCTAATTGGTCTTTGTAAATCTTCTTCTCTACCTAATGCTGGCGGATTTTCTAGTCTAAATCTTTTATTTACACTTGTCATACTGCTTTCTGCTACTATATCTGCCATCTTTAATTCTATAAAATATTCATTTAATTCTTCTTTATCTTTAATAATTTGTTTAAAATCGAAATTGTCATTATATTTGTTCTCATATGCTAATTCTAAGTTATACTTTTTAACTATTTCTGAATATGGTAAATCTAATTCAGTAAATACTGTATCTTGTAATTATTTATAGGTTTTTATTTTATTAAAATCAATTTTATTCATTTTTCTGATTCGGATTGTGTACTTGTTGTTTCATC
Organism: Annona cherimola; assembly: GCA_030490835.1. Lineage (NCBI taxonomy): Eukaryota > Viridiplantae > Streptophyta > Magnoliopsida > Magnoliales > Annonaceae > Annona > Annona cherimola. Next base: position 15,921,591 of record CM059971.1, on the reverse strand, counting down.
ATCTTCATGACTTATAATTCTTTTATATTCGTAATCACCAAATCTTAATAATATTCTTCCGTCTATCTGTTCATGCATAATATTTGTAGTTGGTACTAATGTTTTAGTTTTAATAAAACTTTCTAGTTCCCATTCTTTTCCTGAATTTACTAATCCATCTATTTTTACTCCTGGCAAAGCTTTTACTCCTTTACTGATCATTAATTTTTCTGATTCATTTGTATTTAATCTATATCTAACATTGCTGTGTTCTTGCATTTTTCCTATAAATTCTGTGGTTATTCTTAAATTCTTACTTCCTGTTACCATATTGTATCATATTGTTTTTATTCCTAATTTAATATTTTCTAGCATTTCATTTGTGTTCATTACAAAGTCTGGTAAAAAATATACTATAGCTCCTTTTTCATTCATATCTATTTCAAAGCTTCCTATAATTGATTGTTTTAAATTTGTTATTCTTTCATCATATAAACATACTAATGTTTTTGCTCCACTTCCACTATTATGTAGTCCTTGTATTCCTATTATTACTCGTCCTAAATGAGTTTTTTTATATTTTTTCTTTTTGATTTTATCTTTATCTACTTTAGTTATTAAAGGTATACTTACTTGATCAGCTGGATCTATACAACTTACTTCTTGTTCTGTAGCTGTTTTCATTATAGCACTTTTAGATATTAATTTATCTTTTTCATAAATCTTTGTCTTTTTAATTAAATCTAGTTTTTGATTTCTAAATTTTTCTAATTGTTGATCTATATCTATTATTTCACTAATATTTATTATTGATTTTTGTTTATTTTTAAAACTTACTAGGTTTTCCATTTATTTTGTTTCTTTTCTATCTTTAAAGGCTCCTTTTGTAATTGTAATCCTTTAAACATTAATTCTAAATTATCTACTGCTTGATTTGTAGCCAATACTTTTAATTTTTCTTCTAACAGATCTACTTTATTATTCAATATATTTATTTTTTCACAGATTTTGATAAGTAAAATTGTTTGTAAATTAAAAATTCTAGGATATGCTATGTCTAATGTCGATTTTCCTTCGTATGATGTTAGTCCAATAGGATCACTATGCCATTTCTTAGCTATTTCTAATGCTAATTTGTAATCTATTTGTAATTCTGTTTCGGACATATTATCAAATTATTAATTCTTTAATATCTTGTGATATTTTGTTTATATTTTCCATTTCTTTTATTAATTTCTCTAATATCTTAATCTCTGTCTGTTTTGGTTCTTCTCTTATTTTTTCAATTATCTGTTTTAATCTAATATTTTCCATTTTCTGTTTTTCCATTAACTCTATATTTTGATTCTTTATATATTCTAGATTATTTACTATTATAGAACTTGCTTTATTTCTTTCTTCAATCAGATTTTTTATAGTTTCTATTTCTCTTTTTAATTTGTCATGATTTGATTTCATATGTTCGGCTAAATTTATAATTAAATCTATTATTGTGTTGTATTCAGAATTTTCACTATGTATTGAATGCTTTTTATTTTCTATTAAGAAATGACATTTGATTTCAAATTTTTCTGACATAATATTTTTAATATTATTTTCTTTTATAGCTAAATTTAAATATTCAATTCTTTTCATTATGTGTATTTGATTTCTATGATTGTAGATAGCCATCCTTCTACATGTTTATATAAAACTATTTTTAACTTTAAATTTCTTATTTCTCTCCTATTTTTAGTATTCTGTATAAGATTTTCTAAAGATACTATTGCATTTCTAATTAAATTTCTAAACGCACATGTACAAACTTGATTTTCTATATTTAATGAATATATATTATTTATTATTTGATTATGATACTCTAATTCAGGATTAGTTGCCATAATATTCATCTATCCATTCACTATTTTCTAATTTATCCATTTTTGGTTAACTCTTTAATTTCTTGTTTAATTGCCAATTGGTATTTGGTATTCATTATTTCTTCTTCTAATGATTTTGTATAATTTACTTTTTGTAAATATTTATTTATTGGATTGCTATGAAACTTATAATATCCTGATGTTTTTATTTTATTTTGATGATTTTTTGCCGTGCTTTGATACCATTCTGGGCCAGTTTCTCTTCGTTTTATTCTAAATGAACTATCCGTTAATTAATATTTTCTATGTAATTTTTTAATATTATTAAATCTGTCGTTCCTAATTCTAGATCGTTACGAATTTCTTCTATTTTATTTATTATAGAGTTAATTACTAAACAATCTTGTTGATTTAATTCGTCTATGATGTCTATTGTTTTAATTCAAAATGTAACGTTATATTATCAGAATTTTCTATTATAGATTCAATTTTTTCAGATGATTGTTCTGGAATATTATAGCTTTCTTCCTTTTCTATTTTCCATTCAGAAGGAAGATCTACATCTGACCATAAAATCTTTTTTGGTTCAATCTTTTTACGAATCGGATTGGTTATAAAATAAGAAGTAGCTCCCTTTTCTTGTGAAACAAGAGATTTAAGAACTAGGGTTTTCATGACTTTATAATAATTCTATACTGTATACACAATGATTTAGATCCAAGTTTCATATCAAACCCTTGGGTTTGTATAAGTAAGGACAAAACTTCTAAAGCATGAGGATCTGTAAGACTAACTGAAAAATTCGGAAAGCTGTTGAAGTATACAGGTCCAGCATGAAGAGAAGTCTGAATAATTCCTAATATAGAATCTAAAAAGGTTTTATGACGAATATCTTTTACGCATGCTAATACAGATGCTTGTAAGCCTGGTCTGACTAACGGTTGAATAGCAATCTGTATTAAACCTAAATGAAGAAATTTAAACTGCTTTTCACATAATTCTTTTAAGGCAACAATTCTTGTTGTCTAAATAAATACAACTGTTTTCTATAATGAGTAAGCCAAATCATGTGAAAGATCTTAGCATGATAAAACACAATAAAAACACAATAAGATTTCTACATTCAAAGAGAAACAAACAAAAATTTCTTACAGAGAGAGATTGTCGAAGAACTGAACCTCAAGCACACTCAAATTCTAAACTGGGCTCTCGATTTCCTTGTTGAAACTGAGGTAGAGGTATTCTAGCCCAGTTGAGGTACTAAGAACGGACAAAAGCCCTTCGATTCCTTGAAATGAATTATGAGAGAGATTCAAAGAAGCTAAACCAGAAGTCTCATTTGACCTGGTCTTCCATATCCATTGAGGTATACTGCCACTAATTTCATTATAAGAAAGGTCAAGTGCTCTCTTCTAAACTTGGTTTCTCAACACAGTTGGAAACTTGTTGATATTACAAGAACTCAACTTCAAATCTACCAGTTGGGGAAATGACCTCGGCATTGATTTATCTCTAACATCAATGAGGGCAATGAAACTGTTTTAAGAAAGGTCGAGGGAAGTGAGGATTTTGTGGTTGTGGAGTAAGCCTGAGTCTATGATGCTACTAAGATTGTTCAAAGAAAGATCCAAAGATACAAGCATAGTCAGTTGAAAAATCATCTTTGGAATTTGCCCATGAAAATTGTTTCCATGTATGTTTAAGAACTCAAGCTGTGATGAAGGGAGATTCCCAAACTCAATGCTATTGAAATTATTCGATGAGAGATCCAAAGTTTGAAGCTTAGGCAGTTCAAAAATCATCTTTGGAATTGGCCCTTGAAAATTGTTTCCACTAATGTGTATTTCATAAAGCTGTGACAAGGAGAGGTTCCAAAGTTCAATACTACTGAAATGGTTATTGGACATATACATGAACTCCAATGATGGAAGAGAAAACCAGGCTGAAGGAATTGAGCCAGTTAATCCATTATCTGATAATTCCACAGCGAATAATTGGGTAAAGTTCTGAAACGATTGTGGGATTGGGCCACTTAAGCTGTTATTAGAGAGGATCAATGAGATAAGTTGGCTGAGCTCCCCAAGGGATTGTGGCATATGTCCTGACAAGTTGCAATCACTCAGGTCCAAAAAAGTCAGAGATTTAAGATTCCCCAACGACCTTGGCAGCATCCCGTAGAATCCGGTGTCTTTCATTACCAATTCCTGGATGCTATTGTTTGGAGAAAATTCTGGAAAAGAGCCAGCGAGGAGCGGATTTGAGGGAATGTAGATGATTTGAATTCTCGGGATGTTGAAAATGCTTTTGGGGAATTCGCCATACAGGTCACAACTATGAAGATTCAAATGTATTAAGGAAGTGAAATTAGCTATGAAATGTGGGACTGGAGAGGAGAGAGGATTGCAACTGAGATCGATGTGGGTGATAAGACGAAGTGGGGATGGGGGAGGAAGGATGGGTCCTGAAAGACGACATGACGTCAAGCTCAATTTCCGTAGAGTAGGGGGGTGCATAGGACAGAGCCTGACCTCGCTCGGTTGTGAAGTCTACACCGTCAAGACGAAGTTCCCTCGGGTTGGATAGGTTTTGGAGGAGGCCTTTCATGCCCAGCTTCATGAGGCTTAGAGGAGCACAAAGATTCGGATGATACCGAGGACACGGATGATATCGAGGACATGTTGGACGAATATAAGAATACTGAAGGCATTTTTTACTTGAAAGATCCAAAGCAACTAACCTGGTTAGGCGGGAGAAATCAAGCGGGATTTGGCCAGCAAAATTGCAGTAGGAGAGGTCGAGATGGGTCAAGCTGGAAAGGTGGTGGAAGCCGTAAGGTATGGGGGACTCAATGAAATCATTTCTAGAGAGGTCGAGTCTCTGCAGGTTTTGCAAACTGAAGAGAGAGTGGAAATCAAGCACCCCAGAGGGCGAAAGGCCGCTGAGGTTGAGGGAAATGACATGAGCATTGTAAGCCTTACAAGCGACGCCTTTCCACGAGCAGACTGCTTTTGCTATAAGTGAAGTTAAAGCCCCGTTTCAAATCCAGCAAGGCCGTGAAGTGTTCGCGGATGCATGTTTGGTGGTGAGAGTGGTCGCTAGTAGCAGAAAGCTGAAGAAAAAGAGGAGAAGAAAGGAGGAGAAGAAAGGAGGAGGAAGAAAAAGAGGCAATGAGGAGTTGAGAAGGACATGATCGAATGACGACTGACGATGGAGGCAATGTAGAACTGGGAAATGTTGGTCTTGAGCAGATCAGAGATGATCTTGATGTGTTTATATAGAACGATGCGTTTTAAGAAAGTAAGCCGACAGCCACACGTTAATAAAGACAATGCCTTCCCACTAGCTAAAAGAAAAAGGAAATGTCTGTAAAAGTATCCATCGATCCAAAGCTTCTTTTCGACGGCAAAAGATTATGTTATGTCGAATGCGTCAATCTTCACGAGATAATTCTGGAAATCTTTAATTAATCCAACAATTTGGTAATCAGACAAGGATACAAGATATCGTATTGGGTTATGATTTCGTTAGCAAGGATAACATATAATTAAGCTTATGTTCACCTGGCTAAAAGTTGTATTATTTTTAAGATTTCTTTTTATTTTTTCATGAAAATATTTTTCAAAGTAGATTTAACTGATATATCAACTTTTATATTTTTTTATTTTCAAAATTTAACATTACGACATAAGGGTGTGTTTTGTTGGAGGTAAAACTTTTGATGAAAAATTTTTGAAGTAGAAGTTGTCAAATCAATAGCAAGTGATGTAATATAATAGGAGTAATGATGAGGAGTAAAGAGAATAAAGTTAAAATAGATAGGTTAATTGTATGGGTAGTTGTGTAGAAATGATTGAAAAGTAGGGTAGTTTGTATAAAAAAATGTGAAAAAATAATTAAAAAATAGAATAATTATGGAGAGTGAAAAGTTTTAGATTAAAAAGTTTTAATTGACACTTTTTTACCCTAAACAAACACACCCTAAATGCAGTTGAAAAAGTATTCTACGAAAAACTTACAAACATTAAAAATATATCTTTTAACCTAGACCAACTACAAACATTAAAAATACATCTTTTAACCTAGACCAACTTTACTAGAGGTAGATTTGAACAATCTTCTCCTAAAGGCACATTGGTGATTGTTAAGGTTGAATAACAGGGTTATTTATATTTTTGACTATCTTCGTTATAGATGTGGGTTATATATGTAGTTGGGGTCATTTGCCTTAAAATTTGCTATTTCACATGATTATTCACTTACAAAGTTTTATTATGTTTGAGTAGGAACTATAAATATGCAACCACTGCATTTGTCCAAAGCAAACATAGTGAAGATATAAGAAAATGTTTTACTTTTTTGTTGAGAGAGCTTCAAGTATGAACACACCTAAATTTTCTTATCACACTATGGCAAAAATGCCATATAGTGACAGTGAAAAATCAGTTGTTAAAGTTTAAAAACTGTTAGTATAGGCATAAAAAATCTATACACATGGTTTTTTAAAGTGTCAGTAATAGTCCCGTAGCTATAGGGCTATACGGATGGTTTTGAAAACCATGTGTATAGATATATTTATAGTAACGATTACGTAGTGATAGTTTTGTACCATCACAATATACGTATAACAACGATTTTAATCTGTTAGTGTAACTTTTAAAAACCAATATTATACTATGTTTAGTGATATTTTTCATATATATATACTTACATTTTGTATTCATCACTAAATCTTAGTGCCTTATAATGATACTTATTTAGTGACAGTTTTTAATGTCACAATAGTTATAATGTTAATTAAGCAACAATAAAAATATCATTATGATTTTAACAACAATTAGATAGTGACACTTTTTAGTTGTCACTATAAATATAACCATGTGTACAGATGAAAATCAGTAAATCAAATAATTTATAAATATTTAATAAGAAAATCTTTTGAGCTATAATGATAGTAATTTAGATGTATAATAATAATTTCTATTTTAGTCAATTATTAATATATAACAAAAAATACACTAAAATTTATTGATACTATCTATATTTAGCAATGATTTTTATTTACATTTTAATCGCTTATAAAATCAGTAGAATTTTTAGTGACATAATAATTTCCAATGTTCACATGATTAATTTCACATCAAAATTAATAAAAAGATAACATTCGTTAATAATCAAAATTTAATATAAAGATATCAATTCAATCCTCAAATTGTCAACTTCTCAATAGTAAAATTCACAATATTTAAAAAATACATGAAAATACATAAAACCAACTTTGCATCTAATGAGCAAATAAATCTATTATCTTCCAAAATTTTGCAATCTTCAACAACGATCCATCATCCTGCAAACATTAAAAATTAAATAACATAAATACCTTGTGCTTGAAGTATAAAATATTTGTTAAATAAAATTTTAATTCAATGTTACCTTCTTGGTTAGAGCAAAATTCACCACCCAAATTAGAGCTACAAGATTGCCTATTTTGAGAACTTGAGATATCAGGAACCTAAAACATAAAAGATAAGTATCTCAATAAAACTCTATGATAATGCTATTTTCAATATCTTATTGAATGGTTCTGAGAGAAAAACAATAATAATCGAAAATGAAGATACCTAGTTATTATTATCAAATAGTGGATATGCGTCTAATACTCGCATGATAGGATCATCCGGACTTTGATTTTTGATATGCGATACAATAACACTAAGTACTCCTTGTAAAGATGTCACTTGTTTTTTCAATTGATGAGTCTCTTGGTTGTTTGATTGAAATTTTTCTATTTGAGGAGATTTTTCTAAATTTTTACAAGGAGTAGGGCCCTTTCCAAAACACCGAATACGTCCTGATTTTTCTGGCCCTTTTACTTGAGAATAAGCATCCCCTTTCCAATTAGAACATTCTTGTATATTTTCTAATGATTCCTCTTCTTTTTTCAACAGTTCCTGCAATTATATACAAGCATAAAATTTAATTACACGGTTTATAATTTAGAAGATGAAATTTCAAAATGTAAATTACAATAATTATAAAATAATGCACAAAATAGAATATTGAACATAGAAAAACTCACAATAACTTTCGCAGATTCATCATTTATAACTCTCCCATCCTTATGCATATGTGTATGTATGTAAATTTGAGCACGAGATGGTTGTATACCATTATTTTCTTTCATCTAAGAATAAAACATAACATTTTCATGATATTAGATCATTCAAATTAACATTATTATAAATCAATAAATATTAAAAATACCTTTTCGTGAATCATTCTTGCAAGCGTCTTTGTTCCAATGGTAAGAGGCTCGTTGTGTTTTGCTCGATTTTTTTTATTGATCTCACTAATAATCTATACGAAATGAAAATTAAAATAATCAATATTTTTGAAGTTAATCTCTGTAGAAATTATCATGAAATAAAGAGAATAAATTTATACCTTAGCTTTTGTTGAGTACCAATGATGCACTAAATCCACCCACTGATTTTTTTCCACTCGGTGAGGTACATTTGCTACATTCATGCATTCTGATTTAGTAATATCAAAATATTCAGCCTTCAAAGAACTCTTCCAATTTCTCCATTTGTCATTAATATCCTTTATCACCCATGCTTTGATATGATCATTGCATGGTTTGAATTTAAATTTTTCCTGCATCCAAGAAATATAAAAGCTTCATGAAAATAAAATACATGGTACATATATAAGAAACATATAACCATACATGGATCAAAAGTGATAATTATTGTGTAACTTAAAGTAAATAATCTAACATTGATTTTTACCTGCAAAATATCCCATTGCATATCTTTATACTTCTTTGGCAACTTCTTCCATGAAACAAAATTAATTGGTGCAAATTCTGGATTTCTTGCTAAATCACCAAGAAATCGAGTGAGAGTGCATGCTTCATCTTCCACGGGTTGGTAAAATGCATTAAGTTCAACCTCAATTTTTTTACCTTTCGGTAAATTCCAAACACTTGACATGCGTGTTGGGCCTCTAATTTTCTTGCTTGTTCTAGTATTAGCTGAAAAAGTCCAATCAAATTCATAATCTTACTTTAGCTATAATAATATTTTCAAGATAGAAAATTACAAATATTATTAGGGAAAAACTTACACGTCGGTTGAGTATTTGATTGAGATAAAATCTCCTGTCGATCTTCTAATGATTCGTCAATTTCTGTATTTGAGGTTGCCACTTGGTGTTGACATTCTGGTTCTTCAAATATATTCATACGCTTACGCTTTGCCATTGTAAACCTAAAATTAAAAAATATTCGTATTTATCCTAGTAGCAATATAACTCTAAAAAAGTAACTCTGTCGTCAGATTGGGCGAAAAAAATTGATGGTGATGTGATGGAAAATTTGTTGTTTCCTCCCTACGACTTCAAGCGATTTAGAAAAAATAAAATTAAAAAATGTCTCGTTCACTCGGTCTGCCACATTTTGTCTGCCATCTATTTCTCTCTCTCCCTTTCGGTGACAGCATGGTGTTGGTCCCATCTCTCCTCTCCAGCAATGTCTGCCACGTTTTGTACTTGACAGCATGAATAGGCAGCACATGTTCTAGAGTCTTACTTTTTCACTTCGACTAAATATATAACTTAGTTTATTAGGGTGGAATGGGAGAGGGGTTTGGGCTGAATGGGTGAAGGCAAGAGAGAAAGGGGGCGTATACGTTACCTGGAAAGAGGAGAATCAAGAACTTTGATGAAGCTCAAATTCTTCTCCTTTCGAATTCATAATCCAATATGGAGATATACTTCAAAGTCTAGAAATTCATCTTTATAGGACTGAATTTATTCCAACGATCTCGAGCAACCAACCTTATCAAACTACATGTGCGAGCATTTAATTCTTCCATTGCTCCTAGACAAACGGCAAATGCGGTGAGAGGGAGATAATATTTTTCATCGTTCCCGGGCAAAAATATTTTTCATCGTTCGCGGGCAAACGACGCGCGCGAAATCTCCTGGGCAAAACAGACCGTGCGACCAATGCAATTAAATATTAAATAAAATTTATCCAAATATTATGAGAAAGGTTTTAATAATTAATAAAACTTCATCCAACCAGCTAAATAAATTAATTTTAGATGAAATAGTTGGGTTGAACTATAATTTAATTACCAAGTTAGGTATTAAATAATTGACTTTACAAATTTAATCATGTACAATTTGTTTCATCAAAATGATATTATTTTAAATTGAAAATACTTATGTAGCACTAATATTAGAAAAAAATTAGTTTTATTGGATGATTTACCCACTTTTATAAATAAGTAAAAATTCAATTCACATATTACATTTAAGGCTATTTGACAGAAAAACTAAATCATCTAGATTAAATATTTATGTGGACCTTATTTGATAAAAGTAATATAAGTTTAAAATTAATATTATAAAATTTGATAAAAGTAATATAAGTTTAAAATTAATATTATAAATTTGATTAATTATTTGAACATTAATAAACTAATTATTTTACATAAACGGTCCCGTTTCTATGTAACCGGGTTACAAAGAAGCAGACCAATGTAACCCCTTCAAAATCTAAGAGTTTGATCCTTAATGCACAAATTCAATTCACCTATTACATTAAAGCTATTTGGTAGAAAAACTAAATTTCATCTAAATTAAATAGTTATGTAGGCATCATTTGTTAAAAGTAATACAAGTTTAAAATGTATATTATAAAATAGTTGAGTGGGATTAAGTAATCAGTTCACCTGTTACTTGAAGAATTATTTTGATTGAAAAATCAAATTTCATGACAAAGAAATATTTAGGTGAAAAAGAAGTAAAATTTTTATATTAATATAACAAAATATTTAAATTTATGTATCGGTCCCGCTTTTATGAAATTTCTTTTCTATGTAACCCCCTTCCATATTTAAAATCATGATGATTAATAAAAGTTTCACTTCGTCTGGTATCATTTTATATAGGTTTCATCTATAAAAATGTAATTTCAACATAATAAAATGAATTCGAAATAAAATATTAATAGTGGGCTATTCACATACTTGATTTGGATAAAAGTTGATTTTTAGCCAAACAAATGATGTTAAGTACAGTGCATCGATTTAATTTTTCATTTATCATTAAATTTTTTAATTTTAATGGGATTATATGGCTTCGTTTTTAATGTCACCCAATCAAATAGAAGCAGAGTCTTTTATATATTTATTTCAAACTACTAATTCAACATGTGTATCTAAAATATTTTATAAATAAACTTCTAAATCTATACACCCATAAATGTACGTAAAAAATTTCATCTTTTTATAATTATTTAAAAATAAGTTTGTTTCATCTAAAAAGTTTGATTAAAAAATTTTTGAACGCAACAATGCAATAAATTATTTCAAATAAAATGGATGCGTTTATTTTTAATTTAGTCATCAAGATGGGCCAAAATGAGGATTAGTTTTATTTTAAATATTTATTTTAATTGATATTAGTTCTATTAATATTTTATGGTATCCTAATTTTTCATTTTAAATATATTTTATTATATTGAGATTATGTGTGGATTTGATTAGAAATTAAATAATTTATTATGATAAAAATTAATATGTATATATTTTAACTATTTAACGATTTAGTATGTAAATTTTATGATTTATGACATGCAATATATATATATATATATGGATATATATAAAAAAGAAAAAAGAAAAACATCACATAAGGAGATAGCCACACGTGAGTACGTGTGGACTATCATAAGTTGGGATCGCAAAGAGCAACCCTTATCGATTTTGGAAGGCCAGCGAACCGGAAGGGCGCAAAAGGGATAGGAAGAGAAAATAAAGAGAAGAAGATGAGGGAGGAGGAAGAGAAGAGCGCACACTGTCATCCATAACCCAGCCGTCCCGTTTGTAATCTGCTGCCGTTGTTCAACACTTCACTGGTTGCAGGTAAGTGAGAGAGCTTTTATTTCATTTTTAAAATCTTTGTATATGGATCACGGAAAGAATACAAAAGGTGGGATGGCTTGACACCTAAAGAGGAGAAGGCCGACTGTTTGGAATAATTACCTCCCCTTTTTTTATTATTTTTCTTCCCATAAAGGAACCTGTGAAAGAGGGAAGGAATTTGATTGTGCTGATTGAGCACACGTGTGCATATCACATGACCATTGCACACGTGTGGGACATTATAACATCAAACAGCTACACAAACAGGTTGCATTTAAAAATTTGGTCAAAGTACAAACTTATGTATGATTGGCGCTAGTTGAAGAGGCGAGATTGACCATGAGCACATAAGAAAGGTGTTGCTGGGATGTCTCCCACAACAGGAATGGAAAGGCCCATTGAAGTGGGGTACATGTCACCTTCAGTCATGCACATGCCCTTGTTCCTATATATTTAAACAAATCATGCAATTATATTTTTTTATAAACAAATTAATGCGTTTTACAGCTAGGTTCTGCTAATGAATTTGGCTTTCTACAGCTTATAATATGGAGGAAGCCACACGAACTGAAATTTCATATTAGGAATTAATGTGACCCACTTCATTTAATATTATTGAACAAATGGCCTTAATGTGACCCACTTCATTTAATATATAAATGATTTGCTATAAATTTTATGTATGAATAAATAATTATATAAAGTATTAATACATTTAAGTACATGTAGAACTAATTTTGAGCCAAATGCATAGTAAGTTCCTGTGCAGGCAAATGCACAGGAACATATCTTGCATATATATTATGCATTTTTTCACACATTTTTTCACACAGGAACATATCTAATATATATTTAAAATTAAAATTTCGTTCTTACCAAACTATCCATATTTCAAATAGCTTATGTCTAATTGTAGATTTAGAATTTAAAATCTAGGGATTTTAACTTCTATTATTAAATAGAATACATGTATATAATGACAGAAGATAAAATTAATGCTTAGATTGTAAGGTAAATGATATTATTTGTGATGTTTTTATTATTTTTTCATTATTCATCATTAAAATATGTCTTTTTTTATTTTAAGTTGGTCCTTAATACCAAATGTTATATATATGTGATTGCAGTTAAACTATTCTTGCAACAATGGATAAAAGTTGGATTTATGCATCAAGGTCAAGTAAGGAATACGTTGAGGGTGTCATTCAATTTCTTGATAACGCATTTGAGAAAGCATCTCAAGACGGAAGGATTCTTTGTCCATGTGTGAAATGTGTTCTTAAATATAAATGTTCTAGAAAAGAAGTATTAGATCATTTAATTTGTGATGGATTTCTTAAGGGTTATACAGATTGGTACAATCATGGAGAGTCTATGGGAGAGTCTACTTCTAGTCAAAATCCTATTGAAGGTATGGGTGATGAGATTCATGAATTGTTGCATGATGCTTTTGGTGTGCATGATGGGTCTAGAGACTTGAATGAAGATACCGGAGAGGATATTTTGCATAATCTTAATATTGGACAGCAAGATGCAAATGCAGAAAAGTTTTTAAATTTAATTAAAGATGCCGAACAGGAGTTGTATCCAGGGTGCAAGGAATATACAAAACTTTCATTTATTGTTAAACTTTTTCATTTAAAATGTCTCAATGGATGGAGTAAGAAGTCCTTCACTATGTTGCTTGAGTTATTGAAGAATGCTTTTCCTAAAGGAAATACATTGTCTACATCTTATTATGAAACGAAAAGGTTCATTTCTGAATTGGGATTAAACTACGAGAAAATTCATGCTTGTCCCAAAAATTGCGTTCTATATTGGAAAGAAAATTCAAAGCTGGAAGCTTGTCCTTCTTGTGGTACTTCTAGATGGAAAATAAAGACAACTATTTTAGAAAATGAGAAGCCTTCAGGAAATACTAAAAAAGTTGGTGCTAAAATCTTACGCTGGTTTCCTTTAAAGCCTAGGTTACAAAGACTGTTTATGTCTTCAAAGACAGCTTCTTTCATGACGTGGCATGAGAAAGGACGTACTAACGATGGACTTTTAAGACATCCTGCTGACAGCGAAGCATGGAAAACTTTTAATTCTCGGTACCCACCGTTTGCTTCAGATCCTCGTAATGTTCGTTTGGGCTTATCTTGTGATGGTTTTAATCCATTTGGAACTAAAGGTCTTAATCACAGCACATGGCCAGTTATTGTGATACCATATAATTTGCCTCCATGGATGTGCATGAAGCAACCATATTTTATTTTGTCATTACTTATTCCTGGTCCAGATGCTCCTGGAAATCATTTAGATGTGTATTTACAACCTTTTATAGAAGAATTGCATGAATTGTGGGAAGTTGGCATTCGAACATTTGATGCACATAAGAATGAGTATTTTTGCTTGCACGCAGCATTGATGTGGACTATCAGTGATTTTCCAGCTAATGCAAATTTATCAGGTTGGAGTACTAAAGGTCAATATGCATGTCCTGCTTGCAATTTTAAAACTTGTTCCAAATGGTTGCGTCATGGGGGAAAGTATTTCTATATGGGTCATCGTCGATTCTTACCACATAATCATAAATTTCGATATGAGAAACTTTCTTTTGATGGACATCAAGATTTTGACTGTGCACCAATCCCTCCATCTGGTTCAACTGTATTAGAGCAACTTGAGGGCATTGACTTCATATTTCAAAATACTCAAATTTCAGAAACAGAAGGTCCTTGGAAGAAGAAAAGTATCTTTTTTACATTACCTTATTGGGAACACAATCTCATTCGTCACAACCTTGATGTTATGCACATAGAAAAAAATGTTTGTGATAATGTCTTGGGAACCATTATGAATCAGGAAGGGAAAACAAAAGATAATCGCAAGGCACGATTAGACCTTCAAGATATGGGTATTAGAAAGGATTTGCACTTGAAGAAGTATGTTAGTAGTGATAAGGAATTTTTCCCAAAAGCATGTTATTCAATGACCTTGAAAGAGAAAAGCTCCTTTTGTGAAGTATTAAAGAACATAAAAGCTCCATATGAGATATCAACAAATATTGCTCGCTGTGTACAGTTGAAACAACGTAAAATTATGGGGCTTAAAAGTTATGATTGTCATATTTTGATGCAAAATTTTCTTCCTATGGCAGTGAGGGGGTTATTGCCTGAGAAAGTGAGTTTAGTAATTATTGAGTTGTGTCAATATCTTAATGGATTGTGTTCCAAAGTTCTTAGAGTTTGTGATCTTGAGAAGCTTGAAACACAAATTACTTTAACATTATGTCGTATGGAAAGAATTTTTCCTCCGTCATTTTTTACTACTCAAGTGCATTTGGTGATTCACTTGGCGACTGAGGCAAAGGTAGCTGGACCTGTACAATATCGATGGATGTATCCAATTGAAAGGTAAATTTATATATTACTTTTGTAATTATTGTTTAATTCAGAAGTTAACAATATGATATAAGATTTTAAGTTTCATATCTTTTTGATGTAGGTATCTTTATACACTCAAGTCTTATGTGCGCAATAGAGCTTCTCCAGAGGGTTCTATTGCGGAAGGGTACTTAGCTGAAGAATGTCTAACATTTTGCTCTAGATATCTTTCTGGCATTGAGACAAAATTCAATCGATTGGTACGAAAAGATCGTGCTAATATATACTCAGATAAAGGATTTTCCTGCATTCCTTTATTAGGAAGACCTCTTGGAATAAAGAGAAAAAGAAATTTGAAAGTGAAGAAGCGAATTAGAGCCAAAGAAAGTCAATTGGATGATAAAACATGGATTCAAGCACATCGGTACGTGCTTTTTAATTTTGATGCCATCACATCATTTCGAGGGTAAGTTAAAATTTTCTTTATTTTGTTTATATGTAAAGTAAATTTTTTTCTTAAATTCAAGTAGTCCTTTTTTTATTCCTTTTATTTTTTTACAGAGAGCATGAAGCTGAAATTTCGAGGAAAAATCGTCGTCTTTCTCGACGTCCATCTCAAAATGAAATAGCCGCAATGCATTGTCAAACATTCCATGAATGGTTTCGTGATTATGTGAGTATAGTATTTAAGTAGTAAGTATATTCAAATTGTTGATGACATATTTCTATATAAATTTAAATATATTATGAGTGTTAATTTTGTATTAATTAATCCTGATGTATAATTTAGATTAAACAATTAGATGAAGAAGGGGATGCACGGATTACTGAAGAAATGAGATGGTTAGCACGCGGTCCAAGAGAAGTCACTTATTATGGTATTTTAAGAGATATTATAGAATTAAACTATCATGGTAAACACAAAATTGTATTATTTAAATGTGATTGGGTTGATGTTAATGGAGGAAGGGGTTATAAAAAAGACAAGTTTGGATGCACATTAGTAAATTTCTCTCATTTGATACATACAGGAGCTAACCTTTCTGATGACCCTTTTATATTTGCATCTCAAGCTAAGAAAGTATTTTATGTCAAGGATCATGTGAATAAAGATTGGCATGTGGTTTTGAATGCTAAAGTCAGAGATTTATATGATATGGGTGTTGGACCATGTGAGGATCCTCTACAAATATCTCTCGGAGGAGAGCAGCATAATGGGGTTGTATCTGAAAATGATGGATTCGACTCCACAGAGGATAATCCATTCTGGATAAGAGATGATATTGATACCGTTGATGAAGAATAAATACAACAAACACATGATGCAGACCTGGTGGAAAGAATGTAAGCTACAATCTTTTAAAATTACTTAATTTTTTTAAAAGATTCAGTTTATTTATTTGAAAGTTGAAGTTTTCTTTTATTTGCAGGCTATTGACTTGATGGCAAAGATCGTAGCATTTTTGCACAATGACGAACTTCAAAAAGCGAAATGAAGTGAAAAGAAAATGTGAAAATGATTGTGGTATTATTTTGAAAAAAATTAATTAGTTGCAAAATTACCATATCAAGCAAATATCTTCAGTTGTAACTTTTAATTTGCAATTTTCAATTGTATGAGAGCAATTTTGATTTGTAAAACGAGTTTGAGAGTTACTTTCAGTTAAATTGTTTTAATAAAATCTCATTGATCATGTTGACGTAGAAATTTTAATTTCTTCATTGAACAATGTTATTTGCCAATTTAAATTGCCAAACTATAAATATGAATTCAACCAATTACAATTATTATTATAATTATTATTATTATAAAATTTTATATGCTTTAATATTATTTTGTTGAATGTCATTCTACTATTGCTATTATATATCTTATACTTTTTTCAATGTTTTCCTGAGTGATTTTTAGTTTTTAGGATTATTTTCTATATTTTAGTTGAGGTATACTTTAATAAATTGGAGCAAAAAATACCAGCATTATTATTGGATAGTAGGATTTATGAGATTTTAATTCCAATTTTTGAAATTTCTTGTTTATCCAAAGATGAATAATATCTATAATAAAAATATGAATAATATCTAAATATCTAAAATAAATTATTTACCTATCTATAAGATAATCTTTATAGTGTCAAGCTCATATATTATAATCTCTTCTTACATTATTATATATTTAATAATTTATAGGTGATAGAATAAAATAAGTAAAATAATATAATTATTTCAAATAAATTCAATAATAATAATATATTATAAATTTTTGGAATTGATATTTAAAATAAATTAAATAATAATTATTATATTTATAAATGAAATACCAATAAAATATTTAGGTTTTATGATAGTTTTATTAATTATCATTATTAGATTTTTAGTAACGATTTCTTGATTTTGTCTCTGTAAATTATTCAAATAGTGACAGTTGTTAAAAATTGTTACTAAAATATCTAAGTATTTGGACGATTGTACAAACCCGTAGGTATACAGTAAGTAATATTGATGGTTTTTAAAACTGTCTGAATAAATTATGCTTTTATGGACTAATTTAAAAAAGCGTCAGTAAAATTGTTTTACAGTGACGATTTTTTAACTGTCACAAATAAAACCGTCACTACATGGCATTTTTGTCGTAGTGTCATGTTGTTGATATATAATGTATTTATTTTTAAAAATGCTTAGCTCTATTGTCTATTATATATTATAATTAATGACAAAGCATGCAATTAATTGTAATAAAATTTATTTATTTTGTAATCCTTTAAGATTTTAGAATAAAGGCAACTACAACTGATTTTATTATCAATTATAACGTGCTTTATTATCAATTGCAATAAATTTTATTATCAATTGCAACTAATTGCAACAGACTTTATCACCGGTTGCAGGGGAATTGTTCATTGCTAATTTGTTAACCATGGTTAAAATTCATCCTTTGCAATGAATTCATATCACAATTTGCAACCAAAATTATAGGTGCAATTAAAGTCCCAATTGCGATAAAAGTATGATCACCGGCCGATAACTGAAGCGGAAGTTGCGACGAAATTATTTATAATTAGTATCCAAATATCCGTTGCTGTTGATGTACCATTAGCAACCATTTAGGGTGTTATTGCTACTAACTTTTCGAGATAAGGCTTTTATATCGAATGTGCAACCAACTATTTTTGGTTGCTAATGCTTATTAGCAACAAAAAAAAACCTAATAGCAACAATTTATCACCATTGCTATTGTTGGCTTTTGTTATAGTGAGACTAATATAAGCTTAGCTTATTTATCTAAAAACATATATAAGCTTAGCTTAGGCTAATAAGATAACAAAAAATATTTTTAATGTTCTTAACAAATTTGTACTTTACATATAAACCTGTTTATCTTCCATGTTGAAATAGTCTGCATAAATTTTTTACTCAAACCATTTTAAGTTGTGTTATTAAGAGAGTAATCACAAGGACAACAAACTTAATGAAACCGATCGTTTAATCAGTATCATTTTAATGGGCAAATATAAAGTTTATGTAAGATTTCGTCTAATTATGAGTTGGGACATCCTAAAGTTCCACTATACGCAAAGAGTTGTTCTATTGTTTGAATGAAAATGTTTAATGTTACTAACAAAATTTGATTAGTGATAACTAAAAGAGTGTAATGCCCTAATGGATAAGGGGAGCCAAAAGTCATTATGTTTCTCTGGAAAATTCGGCAATATCTCCCCCGAATTATGAAGGTGAGAGATTAGATTGAATCACTCTATACAAGTATTCTCATATCGTACTGTCTATTATAACATATAACACAAACATAAGGAAGCTAAACGGAATAAATTGTCCAAATCTCCTCAATCCACCATCAACATCATCAAGCAGACATCAATTCTATGATAAAATAAGTTATACAAAGTAGCCCTCACTACATCACTCATTTAAGCATTAACTAAACTGTTAAATTTAATTTTTCCTACTAATTAAGATAATGCATACCAATGGACTAAGATCTCTCCTCAATTCTATTTGAGTACCAACCCTACATTGGGCTCCTACCTTCCTTGTATCATCTAAAAACATCAATATAAGAAAACGTGAGTCCGAGTCAACTCACGAAGTAGGATAATGGTAAAACTCAAATATTAAAGAAAATAACATCACTCCTATGAAATAACTCAAACTTCAAAATCTTTAAAGTTTGTATGCTCATCGATGTTATGCTTATAGAAGCAACCGCGCTCTAAATGCTCAAGAAATACAAATGCTCATCCCTTATCCTTCATCACCATCATCATTTATATATCCCGGCACACAAGGTGAACTCATCATCATTATCAAATATCTTACACGGCTATACCACAGTATACCGTCGCTCTTTTTATTCTCCAGCTCGCCCGGAGAATCATCATATGTTATGCTCAATATACAACAATGCACTCATATGTCATGTTATATACTCATTATAAAATATATCCATCAAATTTAGATAATTTATATGATTCAGATATCATCATCAAGACATCATTGTCTCGAAATAATTTCTGAAGCTACTCGACTGAAGTTTGCAATTAAAGCCATAAAAAATATACATCTCAAGAAGAAATTTATATAAAAATCTTAAATAAAACATCCATGACCGAAAAATCAACATTCATCAACATCTAAATAAAAGCAAAAAATCCTACTTATCTTTTATGTAAATTTTCGAAATCTCCAACTTTGAGCTTTACATGATTACAATATTTTTTCACTTTAATTTACATCAAAATAAAAATAATATTCTTGAATAATTTTTTAATTCCATCCTCAGATACTTCTTTTCCTCATTCTTAAATTTCAACCACCTATCAAGACACACCCATCTTTTTCATTGCCTCAAATATTTAAAATGATAATTATATTTTATCACAAAAATATTATCCTAAAATTATCCATCTAGGTTTCATGTTCCTATTTTTATCTCCATCGAAAAAATTTAATTCCTCTACCCTATAAGGGTTTAGAATTTTCAACCCTTACATCTCAATTTCATACTAATCTCTTTTATGCCATCACAATAAATGCAATAAACAAAAAAAAGAAAAATTAAAAAGAACTTGCTTACCTTAATTTTCATCCACTTTTTTTAAAATTTTCCAACCTCAACCCTATCCACAAATCCAAATTTAGCCTAAAATTTTCTCCATCCTTTTCTCTTCCCTCTCCCTCTCCTTCTCTACTTCCGTTTTTCCTTTCTGCGGCTTTTTTTTTCAACAGTCGTCGTCCTCTTCTGGAGCTTTAAGAATTTAAATTGTCAGTTGTTTATTTTTTCGGTTTTTTAGTAAATTTTAAATAATCCCTTTATACAAAAGATTTGTAAATAAATATATATTAAGGTTTCACAAAAAGAGTTCGCGTTGTTCCATATAACTCTCTTTCTTTTTAATGCATTAATCAATCAATTCATTATATTTAATGCTATTTATTTAACTGAGAGACCATATTTATCTGCGTAAATTAATGAAAATACGTTGAGTCATTCATGAATATATTAGAATATAATGATACTTTGTAGAATTATTTATTCACATAACAATAATATTTTAAATTGTTTAAATATAGAAAATGTTATTTTAAAATTGATCTTTAGCATCAAATCATTTTATTATATTTTTTTATTGATAATTATTTTATTGTGTTGATTCTATACATTTGCAAATGAAGCAATGTAAAGTGATATTAGATAAATGAAAGGATTTTTGAGTAAATAATGTTTAAATAGAATCGGTAGATTGCATTTTTATTAAATATTAAATTATTAAAAATGAAAAAATTATTCAGAAAAAGAGTCTGATAAAAGCGGAGCTCAAAAAAGTCTGAATTAAAATAACTGAGAAAAGGTGTTCACATGTAATAATTTGTGTTGCGGGGACATGTCCATTTGACTCAAGTGTGAAAGGCCCGACCATACCCAACTTCTTGCCATGTATGTGTATAGATTTACAGTGCCCAGCTTTTTAAGAAACGGAAATCTTCGAGTCCATTCCGAATTCAATTAAAGTCTCGTCCCCTGCCGCGTTATCCATAAAAAAATAATAATAATAAGAAAAAATAGAGAGAAGGAAGAAGAAGAAGAAGAAGAGAGAGAGACTGCGCTGCCCGCACTTTATTAAGTCGGCTCATCAAGTGTAGAATTCGGTGATTCCACATGATTTCAGACCGGTCTGCAGTTTCGTAATTTCATACGCGTCTAAAAAAAATATTTTTTGTTTATTTGAAAAATATTTTTATAAATATGTTAATCTACTTATATTTATTTATTAGTCAAATTTTACAATTTTTGAATATGTATTTATATTTATTTTGGATTTTTAAATATAGAAATATTTAAATTGGTTTTAATAATAAAATGGCTTAAATACTTTTGTATTTAACAATTTTCAAAATAAATATATACACGTACCCAAAAATAGTATTTATAGATTAAATATAATTAAATTAACATGTTTATAAAAGAAATTTGAAAAAAAAAAATTTGTTTTAAAACCGATCTAAAATCACAGTCTGAAAAGATCGGTGCTCCTTTATTAAAGATCGATGCCCCTTTATTAAAGATCGATGCCACTACTGAAAAGGACGACAAAAACTTCCGTCAATAAAATGATTGTTTGCCACAGCGAGTGAAGATGTGATGCCAAGTCCAATACATCAATATTCGTGAAGCAATTTTATAAATCTTTAATTAATTGAACATTTGGTGAATCTATTTATACTTTTTTTAATTTTATGTAAATAGTAATTATATGATCATGATTTCCCACAGGTTTATTATCTTTTTCTGGTGATTTTGGAAATAGTTAATCAATTTCATAGATTCATTTATATGTATTTTCCAAATTATATAAAAATTAATGATGCAATGGTTGCGGAGGTAAATGTTGAAATCCAAATATACATGTGGTTGAATGGGCTAATGATAAAGAGCATTTTGTGTTTGGCAATGTATAAAATATGTTGAGTTAAAACTTTTCGCTTTTCATAATTATTTTTTTTTTAATTATTTTTTCATATTTTTCTATACAATTACTATGTTTTTTAATTATTTCTACACAATTACTCACACAACTAACGTATAGATTTTAACTTTATCTTTTTGACTCATCATTATTGTCACTATCATATTGTATTATTTGACTACTTTTACTTTCAAAATTTCAAAACTTTTACTTTAATAAACACGTTCGAATTACTTTTTAAAATTTTTTTACACTAGTATGCAAGGCCAAGCATGAAAATATTTATATATAATTTTACATTTTTTATTTCATGCAAAGCAAAGCGTGAAAATCTTTTTACATTTTTTCATCAAAAAAAAATTTACATTGTCATTTTTTTAACCTCATCCATTTCTGCGCATGAAACGGCGGCTTTTTTATCTGAAAATTTGTTAAAAATAAAATATATAAAATTATGTTTGTAAATATTTAATGCTTGAGCCCATGCATTAATGCCAAATTTTCAAAAAAATTTAAAAAGAGTCATGAAAGCATGTGCATTCAAGCTCAATGCACACCTTTGTGCTGATTCACTGATCAATTCTTTTCGGTCAACTAAAGCCCCACAATGATGCATGTAAAATGGCTTTTTTACAACTTTACTTTTACAAAAATTATATTAAATATTATTAGACACTTTAAAATATTAAAAAATTTTAATAAAACATCAAATCTTAATTAAGTAGCATCAGAAACAAAATACTAAATCAAGGTTGACTCAACCCTAATCTTATATGGAAACTTGTGCTTAACACTATATAATAAACTAGGTCAGGATAAGATACATCTAAATATCAACCTATGCATTTAAAAAATAAAAACACAGCCAAAGATTTTTTTTTTTTTTTTTTTTTGACAAAAAGACAATTAGGCAAGCATCTCGCCAAAATTCTTCCCGAACTCGCAAGTCTAGGAAGGATAAAGGAGAGGTTCTGCCGAGTTCATTGATACAAATGAAACAGTAGTCTTTACAAAACCATTCATAAATACATTGAGGGGAACCCCTTTCCATTGATGCTGCTCGTTGATACCTGACAGAGCAAGCTTAGCTAATCTGTGAGCAACTTGGTTCCCACTTCTAAGAACATGCACATATGACACCTCACCTAATTTGTCTTCAACATCTTCGATATTGTCTAGAATATATTAGAGGTTTGACGAGGTACTGTCCATATTCTTCAACCACTGAATGGAGAGAAGAGAATCGCTCTCTATATCTGTTAGACATACCAATTTGCAAAGCCCATTTCATCCTTTTAAGGATTGCAGTCAGTTCTATCACGATGGTTGAGCAAAACCGCTGACCTTGTTACGATGAAACAACCTTCCAAAGTTGAGTTAATGTTGGATCAACAATCAGGGTTGGAAATTCTCGCCAATAAAATTTTAATATCATAAATGATATTTATTGTAAACTCTTGTTTGTATCAAGCTCAATTGTTAATCGGCATAACATATAATTTAAAAAACTAAAACACAATGAGAATAAGGTAAAAATATAATTTAAATATTTTATGATATAAATATGTAGGAATAGGTAAGGTCTAGTCGGGTAGAACTTATTTTTCAATTTGAGTTGACTTTTTGCAATCCGCTACTATCTCGGATCATGAGATACTTGTGTTTGGCAATAGTTAAAAATATAAATTTAAAATTTTTCGATTTAAAACTTTTCACTCTTCATAATTATCTAATTTTTAAATTATTTCTTCAAATATTCCTATATAACTATACTATTTTTAAGTCATTTTTATACAACTACTCATACAACTAATCTATTTTAACGTTATTCTCTTTACTTATTATCATTACCTCTGTCATAGTATATTATTTTTTTCAATTTCACAAATTTTATACTAAAAATTTTTCATCCAAAAATTTTATAACTTACCAAACCAGTGAAAATTGGGTTGGGCCAGGTGTTGCTCACCAGTTGACATGACTTGACCCAATCCAATTTGAAAATTTAAATTTTCATATAATTATTGAGCTTTATGAAAAATTTTCTATACTTTGTTGAACTCTTTAATATTATTATTGGGCTAGGAAATAATTTTTAAAATTTAAAAGAGTCTAAAATCATTATTAAATTTTATTAACGTTTTTCATATATTCTGTCTAATGTTACGAAGTGTTTGATGGCTTTAAAATTGTTTCGCTATAATGCTTACTTGCAGCAGAAATATATATTATTGCTAATTGTGTTTCATTGCAGCCGATACATTCTATAAATATAAACAATCACTTCCACATCATAAACTTCATGGATTTCAACAAAAACCCCATATCCTAATGTTTTAAATTCTTCCTATAATCCTAATTCCCCGAATCCATTCAAATCAATCAACAAAGGTCCGATGCCTGTAAATAAATATGAAAATACATCATTTCCAACCCTCACATAATCCAACATAAATACAGCTTGTGTTTTTACAATATGAGGCCGTGTTATTTGCTATCTCAGCCACTCTTTCAGAAAAATACCACCCCCAAGCTCAATATAATCGTTTTGCCCAAAAATTTCTGTATACAACTCCGACTGAAACAAATTTTTTGTTAGATTTCTAACTTTAAGTACTATTTTCATGCAAAATTTTCTACTTAAAATTTATCATCGTAATCTTTGGGGTGAATTTTACTATACACTTTTCTTGACAATTTTCACCAATTCTCAACTTAAGTAAGCATGTCAACTTAAGTTGTCATAACACGCTAAAACATTCTCAATATTAAAAAATCATTCACACACATCTATGATCATCGTAATATCATATTCGTGTTATTTATTTTATTCACCAACTCATCTCTTCAATCGTTTTATCTCTACAATAGGTCTCATCAGTTGAAATCACATCAATCACCTCTAATACCAAAAAAAAAAACTATTTACACATCACCTATGTATTTAGCATCTCATCCACGCTAGAAATTATCAAGTTCTAAGTCATTTCTAAAATTTAACCTATTAAGGATGTATTTAGGAAGCGATAAAAGTTTAGAATGAAAAATTTTTCGTCTAAAAATTGTTAAAATGAGAGAAAACGATATGATATAATAGGGATAATGATGAAGAATAGACAGGATAATGTTAGAATAAATAAGTTAGTTATATAGATTGTTGTGTAGAAATAATTGAAATGTATGATAGTTTATATAGGAAGATATGAAAAAATAATTTAAAATTTTGAAGAGAGCGAAAAATTTTAGATGAAATTTTTTATTAAAAACCAAACATACCCTTAATTTGTTTCTTATCAAATTTTCACTATTAGCATAAATGGTTGAATTATCAAAATTATCATCTCTAATCCATTTCAAAGCTTTATTTGCGTATTTTAATTGTACTAAGAATCATTCTCATATAAATCATGGTTCTTATTCATGATTATCAATCATTTTCATCATTTCAGTTATTTTATGATAAATTCCACAACTAAATCAATTTTCATCTATACATTAAATTTACCATTCAAATCTCTTCTGTTAAACATGCTAGGCATCTCACCTGTGCTAAATACAATTCAAATCAAGTCAATTATAAGCTATGCCCATTAGTAGTTCAAAATTTACACATATAAGCCAAATATCAAACATTCATTATTTAATCAAATTAAGGGTTTTTGCATATCCAAAATCGTCTAACAAACACGTGGATATCCATCTCGAGATTCTACTAAACCATTTATCAAAATTCACCCACTTAGTTCCAATTGAGTGAAATTATCGTATTCAACAAAATTCGCACAACTTTTCATATATCAAACTCTTTGATTTCTAAATTCCTATCATCATATGACCTTGCAAGCCCCTTTATATACGTCATTTTTCATTCTATTGTTGCCAATATCCAAAGTATTATATTTAATCACTTTTATAAAGCATATAAATTTGTTAAAATTTTTATTTTTAATATGGATATGGTCACCATAGATCTTTTATTAAAATAATTTTAAGCTTTGATATTAAGTGAATAATCACAAAGACAACAAATTTAATGAAATTTATCGATTATGCAGTATAATTTTAATTAATGGAAATTAACCTTGTACCCCTAACTCACTCACATCAACCACTTAGTAAGTGTTGACCTATATTTAATCATGTGAATTAAATAGTATTTAAATTTAATCAAAATAATAGATTTTTGTTATGTGTAATTATACAACATAAAATGTTAAAAAATATCCTTACATGAAATCACTAGCCATGGATTAAAATGCAATAAAAATCTAGCTTCCATAATTTAGAATGCAAATACAAAAACATCAAAGCCTAAAAAGAAGATTTACAAATTTATAGGGTCTAAAATTTTCAATTTTCACAAATAACTTTGACAAAATTTTAAGATTCATTTTCGAACAACCATAACCCTCACATGCATTGGGCATGAGAATTTGGCTTTACACAGTAATCAAGTTAGCGTGGTCACTACAACAACTTCCAGTTTATTTAGCTAATTTTTAGTCACATCTAATGTATGTTGTTTATAGTAGATATATGTTGGCTATAATAATTATGTAATGCACGTTTGGTATTTTCAAAAACTTGTTAATTTAAAATTTTTCACTCTTTACAATTATTTTATTTTCAAATCACTTTTTTCATATCTTCCCATGTAACTACCCAACTTATTCAATCATTTCTCCATAATTATCCAAATGACTATCTTATCTATTTTAACTTTATTATTTTTACTCTTCATCGTTATCTCTATTATATCACATCGCTTTTCTCATTTTAATAAGTTTTACAAAAAAAATTCATTTAAAACTTTTACTAAATACTCTTTTAGCTACAAAACTTGAGTAACAATATTTGGTTAAATGCTATTTTCAACAAATACAGTGACCATAAATGTTTAATGTGCTATGAAAATTTGACTACAAATAATTTAAAAAGCCGAATTTAAGTTTTTTATATAAAATCTTGATTTAAATTAGCTACAAAGGTGATGATATAAATAATAAATTTTGTTGCCGGGGAACGTCCGTTTGACAAGTGTGGAAGACCCAACCACACCTAACTTCTTGTCATGTGTGCATACGTTTACAGTGGCCGGCTTTTTAAGAAACGGAAATCTTCCAAGTCCAGTCCACTCCCAAGCCCCGTTACCATCAGTTTATTAAAAGATCAATGCCGCTGCTAAAGGGGGGAAAAGCCCATGAAAGCATCCACCAAAAAAAAGATTGTTTCCTACGGCTTGGAGATGATGTGATGTCAAGTCCAATACGTCAATCTTCGTAAAGTATTTTAGAAATCTTTAGTTAATTGAACATTTGGTGAATATATTTGTAATGTTTTTAATTTTATATAAATAGCAATTATATGGTCATGATATCCCATAAGTTAATTTCTTGTGGTGATTTTTGAAATATTTAATCAATTTGATAAATTTATTTATATAGTTTGCAAGTTATATAAAAATTAATGATGTAATATTGGTTGTGGAGGTAAATGTTACAATTCAAATGTACATAATTGAATGGGCTAATAAAAATGAGCCACCATTCAACGCAAACATTTGCATCTTGTTTTAATGCACGCGGTTGCATGAATTTTTTTTTACAAAAATTTTAGCACTAAGTTGCGAGCCGAAGCATAAAAACATATATATAATTTTACATATATTATTTTCTAACATGCACTATTTTTATGCAAATGAAACATTGGCTTTTTTCTTGGAAATTGAAAAATATTTTAAAGTAAAAATATAAAATTATGTATATAAATAGTTCATACTTGAGCCAACGTACTATTAAAAAAATTAAAAAATTAGAAAGGGTCATTCAAGCATGTGAATTAAAGCTCAATGCACACATTTGCATTGAATAGCAGACCAATAATAATTGACCATTGGACCATTTCTTGAGATAAGTGATTCAGACATAGTATTTGGTAATAATTTAAATAAGTCCTCTGAAATAATTTCTAAATTCATATCCCAAAATTTTCAAAATTTGTCTCTAAACTAATTGGGAATATGTTGATCTGGATTTTCAAGTATAAATCTAATCCACCATGAATGAGAAAAGAAATAATTTTGTCTAAAAAAAATCTTTTGCCATGCCTCTTGATAGTCTCAATAATTATATTTTACTACTGTAGGTCTGAATTTAGTTCTTTTGGTTATAGATGCTGGTTTTGGAAAAGAGAATACTGTATTGGGGTTATGAGAAAACCACTAATCTAAGGGAATCATTTTTCTAATATGTAATTTAGAGTATAATATCCAATCTTCCTTTGGGGGTTTAGCAATATGTTCTATAGTGATAGAGTGGGTTTACAATAAAATTCTTTCATAATAATTTATATCTTTTCCGGGAGCTGAAGAGATAAACCATTCATCTTTTGAAAAATATCTTCTATAAATAATAGTAGTAATTTCTTGAATAATTTTTTCTTTCTTTTCTGCTAAATTTATAGTTCTAGGAAGATCTTTACTTCTTATAAGATCAATGTCCGATTTTTCTAAATTTTGAATAAATTTATATACATTATAAAGAAAGTTATAATTCTCTGGAGTACTTGAGGATGCTTTATCAGTCGAATTCCTTATAGGAACCGGTGATTGTGTTGGCCTGGCCAAAGGCTGATTTGATGATTGGGTTGGAGGTTGTTGCGGAGTCAACCTGAGGCGTTCCTTGCAAAAATTCTCTCGATAGATAGTCAGGAAGAAAATTATTTTCTCCTTTAATATATTCGATTTGGAAATTATATGGTGATAATATTGCCTGCTAGCGAGTAAACATATGATGGAATACAAAATTCTTTACATCCTTTTGAATTATTTGTTTTGCTGCTCGGCAATCAACTCTTAATATAAATAAGAAATCATAGAGTTAAAAAATAGAATCCAAATAATAGAACTCCATAATATAACAGAAAAACAAACCCAGGAAGGGCAGGAACAAGAAGAAAAGTTTAAGCAAGAACTAAATGAAATTATAAAAGAAAAAAGTTCTAATCAATCAGAATCATCTCTACATACTTTATATCGAACTCAAAAAATTATATCACAAAAATGGTATTCGAAAATTACTCTAAAAATTATTGATTATCCTGAAGATTTTTTTAGAGAACTTATAGCTCTAATAGATTCATAAGCAAATCTAAATTGTATAAGAGAAGAAATAATTCTCCGTAAATACTTTGAAAGAACAAATTCTTTAATAGTTACCGCCGATGGTACAGATATGCCAGTAAAATATAAATTATCAAGAGCCTATATATGTAATAAAAATATATGTTTTCAAACACCATGTATATTAATAAAAAATATGCAACGAAAAATTATATTAGGAACTTTATTCTTACAAATGATAAAATCATTTATAGTAACAAATGAAGGTATTCATACTACTATACAAAATAAAAAACTTATATTTGCATTT